>BQNB010049543.1:2657-41986 GCA_026074375.1 Tanacetum coccineum | reverse complement strand
ATTTTCTAAAGCTTAAATTCTCCTGGATTAAGTACTGGAAGTTTTGCAGCAGCAACCATTGTTGAAGATCTTGCCTCCATGTTTTCACAAACAAAATAGTTCTGGTATGTGTAGATTGTTTCTTCTTATTTAAAGTTTCTCAACGAGCTCTGATACCACTTGTTGATCCCACTTGAATAGATCTTGCTTAGCTTGTAAGAAGCTTAGTTGTATTGAATAAATCCAAGACAACTATGGTAGAAACTTTGATTGAATATATCAAAGACTATGCAGAATCTAGTCAATGATACTAAGAAGAATTCTAATAAAATAGCAACACAGAATTAATAATAAGACAAATTATCAAACTTTCAGCCTCAATATAAAACGAACACTCTTAATAGTGTTAGGGTTTACAAAACCGTGAAGCTACGAATATCAAAGATGTACATCTAACATTATGCCCTAGGACCTCCTTTTATACACCAAGGAGTCCTACAAGGCTTCCAATACTTTCCTAACTTATCATGATATTTTCTATAAACAAACGTAATCTCTTAAACAAATAAGTTATACATATCTTCTTTACGAATAACTAATACTTATCTTTGTAAGTATTCTTGTTCTGTAATCAATCTTTATCCCTTCTTTGTCAGCATAATCCTTCCAGCAGTAGTAATCACTCGACAGTTGTAACTAAGCACAAGCATCATTAACTACTTAGAAGTTTACTTCAGCAGTACTAACCAAACACTAAGCATAAGAACTACTTAGATATATTTTCAGTCTTCATCTCTACAGTCTTAACTTCTACTCGCAGTAGTAACTTATACTATCAGTACTAATTATACTAACATAGTAACTATCAGTAGTAACTTCACTAACTACTTAGATAATTTTCATCAATATTACCAGCAACACTAAGTATGCTTGACAGCACTAATATATACAGGCACAGTAACTTCTAAGGAAATATCTTGAAGTCTTTAAATCCCAACAATCCTCCCTAAACTTGATGTTCATCTTCTGAATCTTCAAGTTTCATTAAAAGTCTTCACCATCACCAGGAGGATGCATTCAAACACTTCATTGACCCTTTTCATGCTTTGTCATAAGCTTGAGTAGTTGATAACACATCTTATTCCAATGGTCAGTTTGAAGCTTTTTGTTCAGCATGTTTGTGATTGTTATTGGTGTAAGAGGATATATTTTCTCAACCAACATAAAGATATGTAGATTTTTAAACCTCACAAAGTGCACTCCACATGTATCAAACAGCTTCCAAATAGTCACTTTGTATCCTTGTAGATATCTCCATATTTCACTTTTTATGTCAGGTTCAAACATTACTTTCAGATCACCCCATAACACTCTGATAACGCCCAAATTATACATGTTTCTTTGGCATTATTTATGTATATTTGATCATTTCTCGTGAACTTTTGATACTTAATTAGCTTGAATTGCTTATAGGTTCACTTGAAGACACTACAGGCCCAAGCTCAAGAATCTATACACTTTGGGAGGCGAATACAAGAAAAGAAAGATTTCTAGCTAAAGTTCATAAAATCCGCCTCACTTATAACATTGTACGCCGCACTTTCTCTCTGAAGCCAAGACCGCCGCACTTTTTCCCAAAGTTTGAAGAATTAAAATCTAATAAATGCTATCGCATTAACTCCTCAAAACCGCCACACTTATTTGTAAGTGCGCCGCACTTCCAGTAAAATCCATTAAATGCTATCGCATTAACACCCAAAGTCCGCCACACTTTTTCCTAAGTGCGCTGCACTTTGCACCCAAACTTGCCTATAAATTGAGGATGAATTTTCATCCTTAAAGCACTCATCTTCACTATCCATTTCATTTTACAAACCATCTCCACACACATACTTCTCTTTCACCAAGAAACACCTCTATCTTTGAAGGAAAAGATCTAACGATCAAGAACGAAGATGATTTTCTTACTTAGTTATTGAAATAATGGAAGTTTATGTAAAGTGTACTTTTGTTATGAACTCCTTAGCCATGAGAGGCTAAATCTCTCATGACTGCTCGGTGAAGTTATGATAATGAATAAGTGTTTGGTATGATCTTGATCGCTTTAATCTTAAGCTTATGTTGCAAACCTGTTATATCTTATCTTATCTATTTTTGCTTAACAACTTAGATTATATAATCATATCAGTAATATGGCCGAAAGACCCTTTTGATCTAAGTTGTTTAAAGAATTGTCCTATGGTCTTAACGTTTGTGGCCGAGAAAACCACATTTCGTAAATTGATAAACCAAACTAAGCTTGATTATGATAAATAACAAGATTATTTTCATGACACATTTGGTCTAGTTAACTAAATATAAGTCTTAAGTTAACCAAGTTAGTTTGTGAAAACTTTTTCTGACGAGAAATCATTTTTATAAATTAAAGTCCCATCTTCGTGGTCAAATCATTTCTGACACTTATAAGTTATTTTTCAACTATCCGAGTAGTCATACTTTTTATCACTGGTAAAACAAAAATTATTTTCAAAATTGTTAAAGTCTACTTTCTTTTTGGTTATTTTGTAACACTACTCGAATCCCTGTGGGCGGACCTAGTCTGACCTAAAAAGATTATACTACATACATGGTTATACATTTTTAACCCTGTGTTTCATAAAAAAAAAAAAAAAAAGGAAATAATAATTATCCGGTATTTTCAGTCTTATAAATTTAAAGCTTTTGAAACATATCAAAGTTTTTGGCGCCGCTGCTGGGGATTTCTTAGCTGTTCTGTAGTCAAACTCTGGAAAATTACTTTAACCCCCCTCTTTTTCAAAAATCGCCGTACAGTTTTCTGGCAAACTGACCTAAACAATTTCTCTCTTGGATGCATACACGTGCTTCCAATTCTCTGTATTTATTTGCGAACCGATTAATCGTGAACCTTGAACGTACATTAAAAAATCGAAAGACTATCGTCAACAAAACTAAGAAGTTTCCATACGCATATCAAAGAAATAATCCACCACAACACCCGAGAATTGTCTACCCCCAGTTCTTAACATCAATTACTTTTGTCACTTTCTTGATATTCCTTTGAAATTACGATCATAGACGATGAACCCATGTGGGCTGCTGACCATGTGGCACTCCGACACCTAGTTCCCAATCACTACCTGAAACAGGCTAATCATTTGCTATCAAAGGTAACCACTTGACTCTTGTCAAAGGAAACCAATTAGATGGTAGAACCAAAATCGATCCTCATAAACACATTCATGAATTCCTTGGAATCTGTAGAGAAATACTGAGAATGAAGCCGTCCGCCTAATGATGTTTCCTCTATCACTCACTGGAGAAGCAAAAACATGGTTGGACGAACTCAACGAAGGAACTATCAAAACCTAGGATGAACTTCGAACCGCTTTCATTAGCCGTTTCTTTCCCCCAGCTCTTTTCCACCGACTCCTCGGAGAAATCCGAGCTTTCTCTCAACATGAAAATGAATCTCTAACCGATGCTTGGCTGGGCTAAAATTCAAAAAACCAAATCATCTCTTAAAAAAACTGTTGCTTTCGCCGATGAAGGTATTAGTAATTCTAATACTGACAAAATTATGGCCCGAATGGATGCCATGACCCTGAAAATGGATGCTCAGTATAAAAGAACTCAAACCATGCTAAAAAAAACAAAACACCGATCTTGATGAATGATAATATACCAACCAATTCATGCAAACTTTTTGTAAGACTCATTTTTACAATGATTACCGCGACCGGGACTCAAATCGCGATAATTGGCGTTCAAACGAATGAAGTAGTTACAATCAAGACAACTACCGATCCAATACCGATGATAAACCATACAATCTTCAAAAATAATTCAATGATTTCATGATATCTCAGCAATCGACCAACGCTTTCGTCAAAGAAACATTCATGGATCTCAATACCCAACTCGAAACCGTTGCCAAAAATCATCAAGCTTCAATTCAAAACCTTAACTCAAGTTCGTCAGACATGCTGACAAGCACTCTGTGCGCCTTCTGATCTCTTACTAGTAACACTAACCAACTCTAAAAGCACATAACTCCAAACCTAAAAGCACATCACTCCAAAGCCTACCAACCACCGCAATCTCGTAATGAGCATGTGAATGCCGTATTCACAAGAAGTGGTAAATCTTACAACCCACCAGTTAACCCAAATGATCAACAAAATAATTATGAAACTCCTATCAACTTTGATAGCGATGATGAAGACGATGAACCGACACCACAAACGAAACTCAAAAATCCAAAATGCAACACACACACACATGTTACCCAAACCATATAAACCAAAAATTCTGTACCCTCAACGTCTAAGGAAAGAGAAAATGGAAGCTCAATACGGAAAATTTCTCGACATGATCTACTCTGTCCCAATCAATGTGCCTCTTATCGATGTCTTGGGCGGAATGTCTAATTATGGAAAATTTCTCAAGGAACTAATAAGCAACAAACACAAAATCAAACAAATCTCTGCCACTTTCTTAAGCGATCAAAGTTCAACAATGATCCAAAACAAAGTTCCACCTAAACTCAGAGACCCTAGAAGTTTTCTTATTCCATGTAATTTCAACAAAACCTTCTCCTGCAATGCCTTAGCCAATCTTGGTGCTAGCATTAACCTTATGCCATATTCGTTATATGCCAAATTATCTCTCGAGACTCTTAACCACTAGAATAAGCGAATGATTACCATAGATCATTCCAATAACCCGTAGGAATAGCTGTAAAATAAGCCTCGGATGAAGTTTGGTATATTCACCTTCCTGTTGATTTAGTTATTCTCGAAATGGAAGAAAATAGTAAAGTTCCCCTCATCTTAGGACGGCCATTTCTTCATACTGCTGATGCAGTGATTCGAGTTAAACAGAAACAACTCAACCTTGGAGTTAAAACTAAACGAATGATTTTAAATACCGATTCTACAATGAAACACTCTTATTCGAACGATGATACTTGTTTAGCATCGATGTCATCGTCAAAATCTTAGAAGAAGATTTCAACGCTCTTTTAGACGAAGGTAGTAAAATCCTTTATTCCATCGAAGGAACCCTTCTCGAAGAAGAAATCTTTGCTGAATTTGATGAATTAATGGCAATAACTGCTGATGAAAACTCTGACTCTGATTCCGACACCGAAGACCCACCGTTCAAAAAAATCAGTATTAACACTGATTATAAAATCCATTCAGGAGCGAGACCTGTAGGGGAGGTTTTTGGTGGGATGGATTTGCTAACTTAGATCATAAACTAAATTGGCCTTACAAGAAGCTTGTGTTGCTTTCTATATCTGACCAGCAACACAAGTGTGGTTCATTTAGAAAAAAGTCTTAGGTAGGTAAAACCACATGAACAAGGTTTCCCTACACAAAGTCTGTTGAGGTTTTTTGAAAATTAACAAGACCCAAACCTCCTAATGCCATTTGTTAGATTCATCAGTTGTAGCCTTATGAATTAATACAAGCCAAACCTCCTAAAGGAACAATTATCTCTAAATTGAAACTGTACATATTGTTTTGTTTGTCTAGGGACTTTAAGTAATATTTGATTTTCATCAGGTAACATCAAAATCAGGAGAAAAAAACAAGACAATCAGTTCAGTAAACAGCACCTATGTCTTTTTGTCACACATTTGCTGACATCAGGAAAAGAGATTAAAATGTTGAAGTTCTTTCACAAAGCCAAGAAATACATACCATCAAAAAACTAACTTACACCCAGTTTTTATTTTCCACCTATAAACCCAGTAAATATAAGCCTTTACTCATAACTACACTCAATCAGCAAACAGGGGCCAAACACATTAACAGTCTTGAAAGTCCAGCAAGGTAAGCTTTGTTCCCTGTCATGGATCCCTGAACAATAATCCACCTATCAATAATTCCATTATTTCTTTATAGTTTCTATGTGGATTATCCCTGCACAATTTAAAAAGAAAGATATTGAGACTCTCTTGGGACCCAAGCCAGTTGGGCTTGAGTCTGAGTCTGCCTAGTGGAATCTTTGAAATTGAATAAATTCTAAGGCTAGAAATCCACCATTCTGTAATTTGGAGAGAGAATATTTTTTGTTGAATCCTGGTGTGGCTCCATTACAACCTGCTGAGGACTAACTCGCAGCAGTGTCCTATTATTTTACTTCACCCCCCCAACAGTAACTAACTTTCTTTTTAAACCTAAGGCAGTATAAAACTTTTTTGGTTTGAAAAATTTGTTATTATACTGAAACTGTTGTTCTTTTGAAAGGTCCCGATTGATGGTGAAATGAGTTTTGTGAAAAATATTGCAGGTCATGACAAAACAACCAGAGTTCCACAATGGTCTTAACAGTATAACACATTTCAAGCATGCAAGTTAGTAGTACTACTTTGTTAGTCTGTCTGTTAACTATTATTGATCTAGCAAGTACTAAAATTTGTTAGTACTACTAAAGCTAGCTTTTACGAGCAGTATTAAACTGGATTATTTCCAGTTCATTTTTGTACTAGCTAAAGGTACAAAATTGACTTTGTTTATCTAACACCTTTTGAACTATTGTTCCATGTTGGTTTTCCTCTCTTCCGGGGGGGCGAGCGTTTATCGGGGCGCAGATCGGTGCGGCGCGTGGGGGGGGGGGGGGGTGGGGGGGGGGGGGATGAGGGGGGGGGCGGGGGGAGGGTCTGGGCGGGCTTTCGTGTGGTGAGGGGGGATCGGGGTTGGGGGAGGGGGATGTGGGTTGCTATTGTTTAAGACGGGTGTTGGGATTTAGATGGTAACAGAGTACACTGAGACGCTGACGACGTTTGTTATCCGCGCATCAAGTTTCTTAGATTACAACTAAGACACATCTCACATTCTCACTTGACTATTAGCGGATATGACAACCATCTTCTTTATTACATGAAAAATCACAAATCTTCTATTATTAAGAGAGTGAACCATAACTTACCCGACAAAACAAAACATACTCTTTTTCAGCAATAAACTACAAAAATTGCCAGTTCATTACATGGGGGGGGCTCCACACAAAATACTTTGTTGTTAAGCGCTTTATGAGGGTTTATGACGTATGTGTATAACCTTTGATTCTTAACATTTTCCCTAGGGTAAGGAGTTTTTTTTTTAACTTTGCTTGTTAGCCAAAAAAAAAACTAGGTGTAATCAAGAAAGTCCTTCATAGTTTGTACACAACAAACCAACGAAATAGTTAATGCATGCTACCTATTCCAAAATAAAAAATGCCAACTAAAAGCAGAAAACAAACACGCAAAGATGCACCACGCCAAATCTCACAACCTACCACCATGAAGGAGGGAGAATGTGTGGCCGTGAAATTGGCAGTTCATGGAGAAATCCCAATAACACAAATTATGCCACTATCCCATGATTCTCTATACACCTCAATGATCAGGAACTAGACATCAGACCAACCTTTATGGTAGAGACTTACTATAAAATAAATCATAGACAGACTGTTCAGACACTAATTCAGAAGAGGTTCTGTACTAAGTGTTAGAGTTCACAGATATCAAGATCAGTTCTTTGAGATTCATTTCCCGCTGGTTGAGACTTTCTTGACCAAATGTATATTGTGAGCATCTATTTTATTCAATATCAGTCCAGAGGCAAATAATATCCCTGTCATAGGGTGGGGGGGGTACTGCTTTGTGCATTTCACCTATGTTTTAAAACAAGCCCTTTTATGCAAAAGAGTTAGTATGTTTTCAAAATCACAACTTTTAATTGCCCTTAAAAGACCACTTTGCAAAAACTAAACTTTCATTTTCATAAACCTCAAAATCCACAATATTTGAGTAATCAAAACCATAAAAGACCCAAGGCCCAAATTTATATCACTCGCTTGGCACTCAATAGGATAATATTATACAATTTTAAAAAAACCAACCAAGATTTTATGCAGAATGATTCCATCCAATATGTGCTACTATTTCTCCCAAATCATCTTTTTTTCCTTTTTTTGGGAGCTTATAGCCAACAAATTTCTTAAGGTAGTATAGAACATTTGTTTTAAACATCTACAAAATCAATTTCCGTAAAATTTGATTTTTTTGGTTCATACCAAAGTTAGACAATGAGTTGAAAGGGCTAAACTAACTGTGCATCAACACACTTTTCTTAAGAAAGACCTTGAGTAAAAAGCCATTGATTTCTTTCTAACGCTAGCATTACCTAAGGTTGCTCTCGCCGGCTCAGACATCATATGAGTCTTTAAAGGTAAGCATAAGACTCTATAACAACTCATTTGAACAGGAAGGTACCTGTGTATCTGATCCGGAGACTGTTTAGCTACCATGAAAGAAAGCAAAATTTTCATCATCTATTCCTGAAAGAGTTGTCCAGACCAAACACTTTCTTCTTTCTCCCCTCTCTATGAAGAGATAGGCCATTCCTTCCCTCTAAGATTCATTCCCTTTCTGATACAATTTCCTTCTTCATTTCCCCCTCATCAACTGGTCATCCCAGCAATGCATTCGACTCTTATTTCTTTCTTTTCGCCTTTCTTTTTTCCGTTTCTTGTCTTTTTCTTTCAGTTCTGTTTCTTTCCTTTCTTTCTTTCTTTCCCCTTCTTCTGCGGTTCCCTCCCATCTTTACTATCCAGGCATTCCATCCATTATGATCCCCAACCCATACCCTACCTTTCCAACTGTTATCTTCCTTTAGTTCTAACTTAAAACAACACACATCTAAACTTAACAAAAACTTCCTCAACTAACACTCTCATTGCAAAAATGGAAAATGGATAGTGTGCCCTGTCCTTTGTGGCTTGTGCAGTTGATAAGCATTCCCAACAGACATACTAGCATTCCCAAACATATATTCCTCCATCCACTTTGGTCTTCTAATAACAACACCAACATAAAGAGGTTCTTTTCTTTTTTTTTTTTTTTCTTTTTTCTTTTTTTTCTTTTTATCTGTTTTATTTGGCGTACTTAATTAACCACTCAAAATGATTAGAATCATATCTAGGGAAGAAAAATGACTTGGTACATTCAACCCATAGAACACCGTTTCCACTAATCTCCCTTCCCCCATATTCTTCCCCCCCCCCCCACCCCTATCTAAAAAATTTCATTCTATTATACATTCTTTCTAACCCCATCCAACAGCCACACCTACTATCTTAATAAATCACACCCCCAGTCTTTCAAGCATGCCCATATCTCTTTTTTCTACATCATAACCACTACAACCAACGCAACCACAAGAACCACCAATATCTACACACACAGATGCTCCACTTCTTATTCCACACAAAAACTTACAAGAATCTCCCCATGGAGAACATTGCCACCTCGCACACCACACAGGGGGGGGGGTGGGGGGGGGGGGGGGGTGGGGGGGGGGGGGGGGGGGGGGGGGCATGGGGGGGGGGGGGGGAGGGGGGGAGGGGGGGTTGGAGTGTGGATTGGGGTTTTTTTGTGGTGGGGGAGGGGTGAAAGGGAGTTATTCAAGGTCACAAAAAAAAAAAAAAAAAAAAAAAACCACAAAACCCCCGCCCCACACCACCCCCCCACCCCCCCACCCACTCCCCACCACCCCAAAAACCTCCCCTGCACGGCGACCCGACTGCCTATATCAAGAGACAATTTTCCCCAACAACCTGGACAACACCTGTCCTCTCCAGAACCAGTTTCGGACACCATAATGCCATAGCAAGCAAGGAACAGCAGCTGATAAGACGTATTCATCTCAGCATTAGAAATTATTACCAGAATCATGAAACACCATAAGCGGTACTAACTTCCTTAGTACTGTAGGTGATATTTCCAGAAACAAAGCTACATTTTTGCAAGTTGGAAGATGCTGCAGCACGCCAATACATCATTTTCAAAGACACATAAGATAGTTGTACAAGTCACAAAACTGAACGTCCATATCCTGGTATAGTTCCACATAATAAGTGACAAGTTGTAACCAAGCAGTAATGTAGAGATCCTTAGAAATATCTGATTGCATCTTCATAGTTACAACAGCTCCATGAATCTCTAACTGACTGAGAAGACTTTGGAATCTCTCCATAGCCTTTGTGAATCCCACTGAGTTGGATACAGTGAATCCTTCAAAAAGGTTGCTTTCAAGATGTACTTCTACTCTTTTCGGATTCATACATTTTCCACCAAAATCGGAATTGATGGCATTCCATCAACTCTTTTTGCATCAGTCATCTTATGGAATTTAGCAAGAACGAACCTTACTGGTATGGCCAATAGCCAAGGAGGTCCTAGCTTTTCTTCCTCTTTCTCGAGCCCACTATTCTTCTGCTGTTTAGGAGGCAAAATTTAAGTATGTACTGTGTATCATTGTGACTGACACAAGGGCCATTTCCCATTTTTGGATAACGCTCCCAATAGGATAGTCAGTCTGAGCTAAATATGTGTCCATCTTCATAGCCCATAAATCATATTCCTCCCTTTTTGAGAATAGGCCACTTGAAGGTTGAGACTGAATGAGGATTTTGTTGTGTTTGGTGTATTGTTGTGTTGCTGGTGGAGGTGGCGGGGGTGATCTCATCAGGTGTGGAGGTTCGGGTGTTTCAGACATGTTTAGTTTATCGGTGGTAGATAATAAACAGGTTTTAATCCTGTTCTTCTTGTTCAAAAGTTTTCTCAAAGCTCGATACCACTTGAAGGTCCTGATAAACTGAATGGATCTTGCCGCCATAAAGACGATATCCAAGATGTATAATACAAACGCTATATAGAAACAATGACTATGTATACTATGTTTAATGCGGAATCTTAACACAGTACCTAAGATGAACAATGAAACAACTGAATAAAACTTTATTAAAGTGTTCTTGAGGATTACAGATTGCTAACTATGATATTGTATATGATTTGCTAAACTTGTGTATTCGTCTGTAATCTTCTGTGTTCATATATTTTTTTCTCTTGCTAACTATGCCAAAGGTGATCCTTTTATATACTAAGGATAACCCTAAATGGTTTACATATCTTTTTTCTAAAATATCTCATAAATATCTTTTAAATATCTTCTCAACGGTACTAACTAACTTTCTACTAACGGTACTAACTAACTAACAGTACTTAATACTTTGTACTGTCGGTACTAAGTATAACTGTCAGTACTAACTATTTGTACTGTCGGTACTAAGTTAAGAAAACATTAATCCTAACAGAAATTAAGAAATAAGTCTCAAGACAAATTATGTCTCGCCACGGTAGTGGATAATTCTACCTTATGGCATAGAAGACTTGGTCATGCAAATATGCGTTTAATTCGATCATTGTCATCTAAAGAATTAGTTAGAAACTTACCTAAGCTAAAATATGATAAACATTTTGTGATGCTTGCAAAATTGGGAAGCAAGCTCATGCAAGTCATAAAGCTAAAAATATGGTTTCCACTAAAAGATGTTTAGAATTATTACATATGGACTTATTCGGTCCATCGGCAATTAAAAGCTATGGAGGTAATCTATATACCTTAGTTATAGTAAATTATTATTCTAGGTATACATGGACTAGATTTGTAAAGACTAAAAATGAAGCTTTTGAGAAATTTGAAATATTAAGTAGGAAAATTCAAAACCAACTAGTTAGTTCTATAATAGCTATTAGAATGGATCATGGTCGGAAATTTGATAATGAAGTACAATTCGGAGCTTATTGTGATGCACAATGCATTACTCATAACTTCTTAGCTCCATGTACTCCATAATCAAATGGGGTAGTAGAAAGAAAGAATACGACCTTACAAGAGATGTATAGGACTATGCTTAATGAACAATCCATTCCACAAAAATTTTGGTGTAATGTCGTCGATACGTCGACTTATATACTAAATAGAATATTAATTCGACCAATACTAGGAAAAACCCCTTATGAAATATTTAGAGGTAGGAAACCTTCTTTAGAATATTTTAAAGAATTTGGAAGCAAGTGCTTCATCTTGAATACTAAAGACTATCTAACCAAGTTTGACCCAAAGTCATACGAAGGTGTTTGCTAGGGTATTCACAAAATAGTAAAGCTTATATAGTGTTAAATAAACATACAATGAAAGTCAAAGAATCACTCAACGTGACATTCGATGAAAGTCCTCCTCCTACCAAATTATCACCATTGGTTGACGATGATGTTGGTGAAGAAGAATCCATTAAAAAGAATACCAAAGTAGTAAATAATAATATGAAGAAGATGAGTCGATAGAAGTTGACGAAATCGTTAACGATAAGGAGTCCAAGAATCATCCACTAGATCAAATCATAGGAAATCTTAATCAAAGAACCTTAGAGTCTCAAGCCCAAAATCATAGTAATTTCTTTTGTTTTATATCTACTATAGAACCCAAAGATGTAAAAGATGCATTAAAAGATGAAAGTTGGGTTGTAGCTATGCAAGAAGAACTAAATAAATTTATAGCTAATGATGTTTGGGAATTAGTCCCTTTACCCATAATTTAATCGGTCATAGGAACAAAATGGGTCTTTAGAAATAAATTAGATGAAAACGGTATAGTATCTAGAAATAAGGCTAGATTAGTGGCAACATAGAGATATAATCAACAAGAAGGTATAGATTATGATGAAACATACGCTCCGGTAGCTAGATTAGAGTCAATTAGAATACTTCTTGCTATTGCTTGTGCAAATGATTTTAAATTATATCAAATGGATGTAAAAAGTGTTTTTCTAAACGGTTTTATAAACGAAGAGGTTTATGTTGCTCAACCTCCGGGGTTTATTGATTTAAAAAAACCAAACTATGTTTATAAACTTAAAAAGGCTTTGTATGGTCTTAAGCAAGCTCCAAAAGCTTGGTATGGTAGACTAAAAGCATTTTTAATAAAACACGAATATTCAATGGGAATGGTCAATAATACACTTTTTACTAAGAAATCAAAGTCACATCTTATCATCGTTTAAATATTTATCGACGACATTATTTTTGGTTCCACGAGTCAAAACTTGTGTGATGATTTTGCAAAAATCATGCACGATGAGTTTGAGATGAGTATGATGGGGGAGTTAAACTTCTTCTTGGGTCTTCAAATAAACCAAATTGAAGACCGAATATTTTTCAATCAATCCAAGTACATCAAGGAGATGTTAAAGAAGTTTGGGTTGGAAGATTCCAAACCAACCAAGACGCCGATGTCAACGGAAATCAAGTTCACTAAGAACGATGAAGTCGACTCCGTGGATAGCTTTAAATATTGAGGTATGATTGGTAATTTACTTTATTTAACCACAAGTAGGCCCGATATTATGTTTAGTGTTTGCTTATGTGCTCGTTTCTAATAAAATCCTAAGCCTACCCATCTAGAAGCCATTAAGCGTATATTTAGGTATATTAGAGGAACTAGTCACTTAGGATTATGGTATCCGAAAGGAACCAGAATAGAAACTATAGTTTATTGCCCGACTCCGACCATGCGGGCGATTACGTTGATTGCAAAAGCACTAGTGCCATTTGTACGTTCATAGGATGTTGTTTAACATCTTGGTTCGCTAAGAAACAAACGACCCTTGCTATCTCCACGACCGAAGCCGAATACGTCTCCGTCGGGAAGGCATGTCAACAAGCACTATGGATGAAACAAGCTCTCATCGACAACGGTATACGCCTCGACGACGTTCCGATAATGTGCAACAATAAAGGCGCCATCGACTTAAGTAAAAACCCCGTACAAGACTCTAAAACCAAACATATAGAAATATGTCACCACTTTCTACGTGATAACATCTAAAAGGGCAACATTTATATCAAGAAAGTTGCATTTGAGGATAATATAGCCGATATATTTACTAAGCCTTTAAAACGTGAAGTATTTAATTATTTAAGATTAGGATTAGGAATGATAGAACTTATCATGGATAGTGATTCTCCATCATCTCAAAAATAATCGTAAGCGGAAATTTAATGAAGTAATTAATCATTATTCAAAATATGTTAATTCTCATTATAAGTTCCAATTATAAAACTTCTGATCGTAAACATAATCAAGATTAGAATTTTATTAGATTAAGAAAATATTAATAAAATGACCATAGATATTTTCAAAATCTACATGTATGGTCAATACATAAAATTACAAAATCTATTAAAAAGGACAACAAGAACAATCATCGAATTACAACTCACACTTGTGTTGACGATGTTTTGTTTATTCTAATTGTTCATAAATAATTGTATTATTAGCAATGGTCAAACTTATGCTAAAAGATAATACACTCCTAGTAGGATCGACTACGTTGAAATTCCATCGGGAAATTCACGACAAGTTGCACGATTTGTTCAAAACTTGGACGTCGACTCCAAAAATTATATCACATACTCCTAATAGTATATATAACATACTTTAATTGCCAAAAATACAACACCATATCTCAATTTGCCTGAAAACCAACTCTGTCCGTATTTAAGGACACCTGCGGACCACGGATCCGCCATAGGGAGATCTGTGCGTTGTTTAGGTGGATCCGTGTATCAGCAGGATACCCTACTTTTAAATTGTTAGACCACTTGCCTTCTCCTCCAATAATACACCACCACCTACTTCTCATACCACCTAATATTGAGCATTCCCACCAATATCATTTCAAGCTATAATTAAGATAGATCCATATACTTCAAGATATCTACTATCATAATTGTAAGTTTTTCTTTTCTAAAATCTTTACTTTGAAACACTTATTTTTATTTCTATAAAAGGAAAAATATGTGAAACAATAGATCAACTATTCTTTCTATAATTGGAATGTACACTTATTATGATCCGCCAAAAACCCCAAGTTATGTGTTTTCAAATGAAAACTCACAATTGGGCATTTTCCTAAAAACAAGTGCTATTTATCTACATAGTTAATACAAATCAAAAACGATTATTCTCTCATAAGTGAACACTCAAGATTTACAATTAATGTATTATCTTGATCCAATTACCTTACGAGAAAAAGCAAATTGAACATGTGCGATTAACTACATCATGTACATGAATCACATACATATACCATAACTCATCTTCAACACATTTATATATATTTTATTTATAAATTTACTAGGTTCAATTATGCTTGGAATGATGAAACCCGACTACAAAAAGAGACCAACCCTACAAAACAAATTCCATCACTAAGAGGTCTATCTCAAACAATGCCAAAAATCCTCTTTAAAAAAACCCTTCCGAAATCGTTCAATGATTGTTTCCTTACTTTAAACGTCATATTTTTTCCTCAGGTTCATCATCGAATTCTATATACAAATATCCAATTAATTCGTATATGTGCGTGAAAAGTCACTTTCGATTGGTTTCACCAGTCGATACAATGATTCATGTGTCATTTGAAAAATTCGGTCAAGTCCTTAAAATTTCATTTAAAAGAACATTTATCTTCTCAAAGGAATGTTCATTATAACTTTTAAACACTACTCATGAAAAACATGTCTCCTATCAAACTAACCTTCCAAACATTAGAGATGTCATTCAAAACATTTGCATTCCGTCAACTCATCAAAATTTCTTAAATCCTACCATTATCCTTCGAGATAATCTTCCTCCCAACATCAAGGATTGGGAACTCATCATTCGTGAGAATGTCATTTGTGTTGACACTCACAAAAGCTCCATAGATGCATGCTCTGCCATCATGCTCACAAAATTAAGAGTGTCAAAAATAGAGTGTCAAAAATAGAGTCTATTGTCCTCTTCCATATGGTTTACTCATTACTCGTTCCCTAACTGCTAACATCCCAAAGCGCGAGAGAGCGTGAGCCGAGCGCCGCAGCACACTACAATTTCTGTTTTGCAACTATCGAATGATGAGCTCCATCAATAGGAAGAATGAGAGAAAAAGGAATGAGAGTGGAGAAGTTAAGCTTGACATACCTTACTCACCATCATCGATGGAAAGCTCAAACTAATCATCTCCTTTGCTAGGATATTGGTCCTCCGTGGATCATACTTAAATTAGGCATAACTCATTCTCGATGAATCATGAATTGCTATTTTAGGACAATATTATGCTATCTTAATGAATGCTAGTAGTATCTTTTGTGTTGAACCATGCTATGTTGGACAAATGTATGCTAATGAATGCTATGCATGTTTTATTTTCGCTAGAAATAGGTTTATCTTTGTTGAGGAAACTTCGTAGTCAATAATTATATATATATATATATATATATATATATATATATATATATATATATATATATATGTATATATATATATATATATACATATACATATATATATACATATATATATACATATACATATACATATACATAAAATAACAATACAACTACATATATATACATATACATATATAATATAGGCGACCGCGTACAAATCCTTTTAACAAGCGACAAACCAACTCACAAATAAAATATAATTACGGAAGTATCAACTTCGAAAGTAACCCCTTCTAGTCATTTCCCGGGTTGTTAATGTTCCTACGAGGTATGAATTGAACTTCGTGTTGACGTTTATGATCGGGATTTTGAATAGGTTAATATTTTTGGATTTTGATTCTAATTTCTACAAATGTAAAGCAAATAACAGATAAAAACAAGCAACAATTAAAGCTAAAACGAATTAAACACAAAAAACGTTAACGGGAATTTAAAACGCGGCTTAAAAAACCTAAAACTTTGAATTTTAACCCAAGAAAAGCAAATTTAATTTTAAAAAGTCCTAAATGATAAAAGAAAATTTTAAAAAAAAAGAATTGTATTTTTTTGACTTTTATTTTATTTATTATGAATTAAAAACACTTTTAATCTAAAAATATTATTAAAAATATTAAACAATTTTATTAAAATCTAAAAAATTTAGGGAAATTACTTTAAACAGTTTAGAATCTAAGAAAAATAAAATCACTAAACCAGCTTATTCCAATAAGCTGGAAATAAGCTCAAAAGGGCTGGAAGGCTTAAATGGGAAAAAAGGGTTAAAAGAAAAATGGTGTGAAGTCTTTATGAAAAAGACCCAAGGGCATGTGTGTAGTAGAGAGTGGTGTTAAATACGTGTGTGTGTGTTAAGCTAAGGTCACATGTTCGAGTCCTGGACCTTGGTTTTTGTAATTTTTTTTTTTAAACTTTTTACAAAAACTTAAAGAAAAAGTGAAAATAAGCAACTTTTGAAAAGGAACTTTTTGACAAAACATAGAAATAAGCCATAAATAAGCTTGAACAAGTGACAGTTTGCTAAGAAAACTTGTTAAGACTGCCAAGTCTTATATTAAGACTGTTTGGCTTATTGTGACTCAAAAAGCTAGAAGTAATGCAAATAAGCTTAAAACCAATCAGCTCCTACACCTAATAAGCAATTCAGACTAAAAATGAGCTAACAAAATAAGCTAAAAAGCACTAAAAAGCTAAAAGGATAGATGACTTAAAAAGGAGATTAAAAGGACATTATACTAACTTTAAGCTAAGATTAAGTACCAATAAGCAACAGGTAATAAGTTGAAAACTCAAAACAGATTGAAATTGATATCCCAAGAATACATAGAAGCTAGAAATAAGAAATTTGATTTAGAAAATAAGCTATAAAAGGCAATTGAAAACTGGCTTTTCTTTTCTTTTCTTACTTGGCAAATAGACTTGATATTTAGACAGTTTTTGACTTAGACCCAAAATGACAATTGCACACTTTATCTAACTTATACCTACTGCATTTTGAGCCAATAACAAGTATGAAAACAACTCTAATAATCAAATCCAAAGAAGTTAACATATAAGCTGATTGAGCAAACTATGAAAATGGCAGACTTGAAAGTTTGATAAAAGAAAACTAGAAAACTTAACAAGACTAATTTTGAACTTATAAAAACTACTTATTAAACCTATTTTGAGCTTATCAAATTCATTTAAATAACCTAGACAGCCTGCAAGGTTTTTTACCTTGGTAAAATTCCTTAACCCAAACACTCCTTAAATTTCTAAAAATGCCATTTTAAATTTAAACAAACCATAATGAGCTTGGAAATGGACAAACAGATTAAGAACTAAGTACATTAAAGACCATTAAGCTTAAGATTTTGGAAAAATAAGCACTAAACACATTAAAACTAAGCTTATCGACAGGTTTTAACCTCAAAATAAATGACATCAGTTTAAATGAAATTAAATCCAAAGGACTTAGAAGCTATAACATTAACATAAAAAGCATTTAAAGAGACAAAATAAGCAGCCATAAGCAATAATAAGCAGATCCAATAAGCAATCAGTAAATAAGCTGTAAAGGTAAAATGATAACTTACTTCTTATTAATCAATCCTTGAGAGTAACAATGCTTGGAAGGTACAAAATCAATATTTAAAAGACAAAAAGCTTTAAAATAAGCTGGTAAATAAAAGCTACACTATTCCTAAAACTAGATATCCCTCTGTGTGAATTCCATCTCCCTTTTATAGGGAGTGTTGTGCTTATCCTTATGAGGAGGGTCAGTCAATCATCTTCAAAACCTCCAATCATTTATCCAAAATTTCCTTATTGAATGAGCCTCAAATCATTTTCCAATTAAATCCTTAAAACCGTATCTTTTGACTATCCTTATTCCCTTTGACTTTGTCAATTCGTCCAACAGGAGAGCTTGATTATGTAACAACTGGTAATTTTTGGAAATTTTAAATGACAATTTTTCCCTTTGACTTTTCAGGTCCGACTTGACTTTTTGACTTTTGATCTTTTATATGTCCACTTAAAAACGATTAACCACCGAACCTTGGCTAACCGTAATTTTTCGAAACATATTTAAATAATAAATCACATTTATTATTACATATCTCTCATGTGCAAAGTTATTTTTAACTTATTTGACTTTAAAACGAAAAAGATATATGTTATCCCTAAGTTGACTTATAAAAAACGACCCGCTAAATCACGTTTTCACGACTCGGACTCTAAAGCAGTTTGATGTAAAACGATATTCCGGACAACTGTTTTAAGTTTGGGCCCGAAGCCCAAAACAAAGTTTAAAAGAAAAATGACCGAAATACTACTTGCAAAATTTAGAAACAAGAACAACGCGTACCGACATAAAATAATTAAATTTATATTTAATTATCACAATTTATTTAATAAAGATATTTAATAAATTATTTAACATTTTATTTCAAAAATGTTTATATAAAACACGAATATTTAAGTTAAATTTTATTTTTCGGATAAAGTTTATTCGTGATACACAAATGAATAATAAACATTTTAAATAAATGTTATAAAACATTTATGCAATAATAGTCGAGTGAATACTCAATTTCATAGGAAAAATCATTTCGAACGCAATGGCGCAACTTTCGTGTCTTGAATCAAATGATAAGTACCTTAAACATGCCCCGAACCATTATTTTACAAAAGTTACACTTTTGGTCCCTGTGGTAATTATTTACATCATCTACCCTAGACTATCCTAAGCTTGTCACATTTTATTAAAACTTTTCAATATATACATGTTAACATTTAGGGTTTCCCCTCATTATAACCCTAACCCTAACACACACCTCCCCTCTCCTCTCAAAATCCGACGCCGCTCCAGCAGGTTTCCGGCCACCGTCGCAGGCAACCGAGGCAAACACCACGCCACCACCACCTTTTTCGAAACCCAATAACCACCTTCACTTCATACGTGAATAAGAAAAATAAGATGAGAAGATAAAGAAAGAATTTTAGAGAGAGAAACAAGAGAGAGAAATTAGAGAGAAAATGATATGGTTGATTTACTTGCACAAAATACAAATGAGACCGACACCCTCTCCACACTTGGAGAGGGGTATTTATACTCAATGGGGGCCGGCCATATTAGGATTTAATAGGCCGGTGTATTTGTCTTGGGCCGGGCTCGGGATTACAAATGGGTTTAAACCTGATACTAGTACAAGATTAGCTTACGATTACGAGCCCGTTTACCCTTCTAGCCTATTACTACATAAGTAAGATAAAGACCAAGATTGACTTAATATTTGAGGCTAACAATCTCCCCCTAAGCTTGGTTTCTAAAAGATTCCAAGCTTCAATGTTAGACTCGTTATTCTGAGGCTAACAATCTTCCCCGAAGTGAGGTCTTTAAGATTGTCTTGTCGTAGAGTCTTGCATTGTGTGTCGTTATCTTTAGCATGATCCTTCCATTTGAGAGTGATATTTTGATCTTTAGCATTGTCATTGTCTTTTGACTCGTCTTTACGTCCGAGATCTTTAAATCTTTATCTTCAGTCTTGATCGTCTTTGCCACCTTGCGATCTTGTGTCCACGGCCAACCTGCTCATAAACTTAGCGTCTTCTTTAAGAAAAGCACTTTAATAATATCCCTGATAGACTTGATAATCTAAAAGGAATATCATTGTTTATCAAGTTTTAGAAGTCCTTTGTCTTTAATACTTGATCTTTTCTTGATTCATGAATTCTTATGCTTATAGAATGTCTTTGTAGTTTGAGCATGAGCATGTGGGTAATGAAACCTACTTTCACTGGAATGAGGGCATCTCCCATCTCATATCTATATGAATCCTAAAAACAA
This sequence comes from Tanacetum coccineum, assembly GCA_026074375.1. NCBI lineage: Eukaryota > Viridiplantae > Streptophyta > Magnoliopsida > Asterales > Asteraceae > Tanacetum > Tanacetum coccineum. The sequence continues at coordinate 21,491 of BQNB010049543.1, read as the reverse complement.
CAGTTAGCAATAGAAGTGTGTGGACAATATGGCTTTTGTCATTCGTCGGATTTTGGTTAGAGTAACCTCCGGTTCCGTAGTACCCGTATTTACAATAAAAATATTGTACCTGTGATTAAGGGGGGGGGGGGGGGGGGGGGGGGTAAATTCAAAGAATCTCCTTAACATGGTTTCCAGCTCAAAGCGTAGATCTTCTAACACAAATGAATAGATTTAACATGCCTTATGCTAGTTTCTCATTAACCGGAATGTCTCAAAAGCAGAAACACGGTAAAGAGTGAATCAGATAGTTTACTATCTTATCCTAATTAAGTTCGACAATTCATTTACTGAACAAGTTTGATTCCACATAGAATCGCACCATCATCTCTTTCCAGTTGACACAAGTTTGATTCATATAGAATCGCGCAAGCTCCTACTAATGAGGCGTTGTTTGATGTTGGCTCAAGCAGGATTTCCATCTACATTGTGAATACCTTAAGTATCACTCGGATGTTTTGGCAAGATCACAAGGATAATGCGTAGGACTCTTGTTAACAACTTGTGCACTTATTGATATTCAACAAGTGTTTGTAATAAAATGTGTCCTAATGAGATTTATTTTATTGATCTATTGGCTCTAGACTCGATTAGTGCGTTTTGGTTTTAGTAATCGGAGGCTGGAGCAGACTGCCGCCTATTCAATATTAACTAACTCAGAGTGAGAAAGTCAATAGAAGTCGTGTGTATCTCCGTGACAAATGAGACAAGTTTCTGTTGAGAGAAACTCGAATGGCTGGGAAGGGTTGTGCATTGCATCACTGGGTCCATGATGTCGTCTTCAATATAAGAATTCATATTTGTGAAAACCGATAGATTATGAATTGACCTGGTTTCTACCTAAGGTGTAGGGATGCCTTCTTTCTTTAGACCCTTTATCCTTACATTTCTTTTTCATTTTCAACCCGTTCAATGCTTACCAAGACGTCATTACTAACACCTTGTTGTGATTGTTCCAGTGTTAACTCAATCTTAGTCGGCATTATTCCCTTATACTCATTCATCTCCAATCATACCTAAGGACTGCTATTTCTAACTATGGAGTGTCCTTGGGTAGATCCCTCCGGTTCTGGTTGGATCATAGGACTGATTCCTAACCTAACCACCTTATGACTTCAGAATCGTCGTGAAATTAAGATGTTGTTGGGTATAAGATCGTAACCATAAAACCTTTTCCGAAGAGCACATTTTGAGTCGTTTAGATCACTTATTATTTTCAAGATCACATTTTAATTACATTTCTCCCCTTATTTTAAATACTAATTTACTTAGTTTTTGAAATACCTTGTGATTAAAATTTGTCATGAAAATTCTGTGGGAAAAACTTTTATACTTAGCATGAATTATATGGAACATTAACTTGCTCCCCCTTAATTTTACATATGTTTGACACCAAAAAAAATGATACCAAGTTGTAAAATGAATATAAAATTGAGGGTTAGCATTGTTGAGCACACAATTTTGAAAGATTATGAATTGTCATTGAAGAATTCTTGAAAAATTGTGCTCAACCACTTAATCATCTTATAACATACAATCTATGATAGTCATCAATATTACTAAGTTTGTTAGTAAGAGATTTTTATAATAATTTGAAGGCAAAATATTGTCATGTGAGGATGTATCCAACACATTAAAAAATTGATTTTTGAAAAATCTCCCCTTGAAACATTGAACTCATTTTGAAAAATGACACCATTGTAGAAGAATTGGTCTTGTAAAACTAGATTGAGGATGGAGTGTTAAACACACAATTTTAAAAGATTTGAATCGTCATTGGGAAATTCTTGAAAATTTATGTTCAACTTTTTGAAAAGCCAAATGTTATAAGACTTCTCTTCTAACTTTAAGGATAAGCGCACTGAAACGTACACTCTCCTTTGTCGTTCGGGTCCGAGTTGCAATCTGAGAGCAATTACAAGTCATAGAGAAAAATAGAAATGACATGTTTTGAAAGCATTTGAAACTCCTGTTCGAACTTCATTTACACGCCCGTGTCGATATTAATCAACATTTCTAGGTACGTAAATGTTATCGATTCCAAGAAACATGTCGAGAAAATTCTTTTTTTGTGATACATTTTCTAATTTTTTTTATTTTTTTTATTTTGTATTTTCTTTTTGCAATTTTATATTTTTGTATTTGTTTTTATATGTTTTATATTTTTGTATTTTGCTTTTCTTAAAAAATATGTACAAGTTGATGTTTGATGGATTATCAAGCAGATTCGTTTGTCAGAACCTCCAGTTCTGCTGGAGTCAAACATCTCATACCAATTCATCTGACAAGATACTGAAACCTATCTTCAGGTAAGGCTTTAGTAAACATATCAGCTAATTGGTATTCAGTTCTAACAAAGTACAATTCAATTATACCATTTTCAACCTGTTCCTTGATGAAATGATATCGAGTATGGATGTGCTTGGTACGGCAATGCTGCACGGGGTTTCATGATATTGTTATGGCTGACTGAGAGTCGCAATACAATGGTATTTTGTTGTAGTTGAAGCTATAATCCTTAAGATGTGTCCTCATCCACATTACTTGAGCACAACTTGCAGATAACGCCACGTACTCAGCCTCTACTGATGACATTGCAGTACAGTCCTGCTTCTTTGACATCCAGCTGACTAACTTATCACCTAGGAACTGTATTCCTCCAAAAGTGCTTTTGCGAGTATCAATGCATCCGGCATGGTCGGCATCTGAAAAAGCTGTTAGTTCAAAGCCAGAACCCTTTGGATACTAGAGTCCCATGTTAATGGTACCCCTTAAGTATCAAAAGATCCTTTTAACCTCTTTGAGGTGTTTTTCAGTCGGTCTTGCTTGATATCTTGCACAATAACATACTGCTTGCACTATGTCTGGTCTACTAGATGTCAGATACATGAGTGACCCGATTTTACTATGGTAGTCAGTTTGGTCTACGGGTTCACCACTCAAGTCTGCATCTAATTTAGGTTTCGTAGCCATTGGTGTACCAATGCTTTGTCCTTTTTCCATACCAAAGTTTTTAGTATCTCTAAAGCTCTAAAGCGTACTTGGCCTGATTGATAAAGATACCGCGTGGGGATTGGTGGATCTGAAGTCCTAAAAAGAATTTCATTTCCCCCATTAAGGACATCTCAAATCTACTGTGCATTAATTTTTCAAATCGTTTAGAAAATTTAGGGTTTGTGGAACCAAAAATGATGTCATCAACGTAAATTTGCACAAGTAGAATGTCCTCCCCGTATCTTATCGTGAATAGAGTCGGGTCAATGGTACCTTTAGTAAAACCTTTGGATATCAGGAAATTTGAGAGTTTATCATACCAGGCTCTTGGAGCTTGTTTTAATCCATATAGAGCTTTCCTTAGAAGGTAAACCTTTTCTGGATGATCAGGATCAATGAACCCGTCTGGTTGTGCAACATAAACCTCCTCTTTCAATGGACCATTAAGAAATGTTGTTTTTACGTCCATTTGCTAGATTGGAAAAGACTTGTGTGCAACATATGCGAACATCTGAAGCAAATGATTCTTCAAAATTAATACCCTCTTCCTGAGCATAACCTTTAGCTATAAGTTGTGCTTTGTTGCGAATTACAGTTTGGTCTTCATCCTTTTTGTTTTTCCATAACCACTTTAGCTTGATTACGTTCTTGCCAAAGGGTTTGTCAACGAGTTCCTAGACTTAGAGTCTGTCAAACTGATGAAGCTCTTCTTGCATTGCTTCCACCCATGCAGAATCAGACATTGCCTCCTTAATGTTTTTCGGTTCAACAATACTCACGGTGAGTGTGAACATACACATTTCAGGATCAATTGCAAGTTGTCTTCTTGTTTGCACTGGCTTGGATGGATTTTCACGAACTTGAGTTAATGGGTGATCTTTTGTCCATCGGTATTCAGAATCTTGTGGTTGATTAAAGGTATGCATATTTTTATTACCAAAATTATGTGAGGAAGACTCAGCAGCTTCTTGTACCGATGTATAGAAAGGATTGGTAAATTCTGCTTGATCATCGTTGTTTTCCTCAGCATGAACATTTGTAAGAGTTGATGGTTTTGATATAGGGTGAATATTCATTGAAGGTAGTGTGTCTTGTTGAGTAGAATTGTTGGTAGGAGAAGAAGACTTGTTGACACGTGAAGTACCCGTATTAAAAAATTCATCATACAAAGGACTAAAAAGAAGATCCAACTCTTGTTGTGATGGAGCTGTTGTATCTGCTGAAGGAGAAACATTTTGTAGTTGAGGGACGGGGTCAGAGTTGTCATAATCTGACGCCTTTTGTCATTGAGGAACTAGGTCTGAAGTGTCATTAGCAACAGACGTCTCAGACATCTCTTTGATCTCATCAAATTTGAGATGTATGGATTCAACTATTAATCTTGTTCTCTTGTTGTAAACACGATATCCTTTTGACTGAGTGGAGTATCCCACCAAAATGCACGGATCCCCTTTTTCTTTCATCTTATCCAAATTTTCACCATCTTTGGTTAGGTAACAAGTGCAACAAAAAATGTAAAGGTGTTTAATTGAAGGTTTCCTGTCATAGATGATGTGATATGCCGTTTTCTCATGTGTCGGAATGATGATAGATATGTTTTGAGTATAGCATTCGATTGCAATTGCTTCAGCCCAAAAGAATAAAGGAAGTTTAGAAGCTGAAAGCATCATTCGAGCAACCTCAATGAGAGTACGGTTTCGTCTTTTGACAATGCCGTTCTGTTCAAGTGTTTGAGTCTTCTTTGAAAAATGCATGGAGTGTCTTGTTTATGAACTCAGTGCCTCTGTCAGTTCGAACAAAAATTACTGGGGCTTGAAGATTTCTTTGGATCGTCGTGAAAAAATCTTTTAAAACTTCTGGTGTTTCATCCTTGGAACGTAGAAAGAGAGTCCAAGTATATCTTGAGTAGTCGTCTATAATTACCAGAATATATTTCTTCCCATTTATGCTAGCAACCCGCATTAGACCACATAAGTCCATATGAAGCAAATTTAACCGGCCTTTTGAACTTGGAATAGTCTTTGTCTTGAATGAACTCCTTTTTACTTTACTCACTTCACAAGAGGAACATAGTTGATCCTTGATGTATTTCAACTTTGGTAAACCAATCACGACATCTTTCTTTAAAAGCAAGTTGATGTAATCAAAGTTAAGATGAGAAAGTCTTCGATGCCATAGCCATGCTTGAGTTGGTGAGGCTTTAGCCATGAGACATATTGGAGTTAATGAAGTTGTTTCTTGAAGAGAAATTGTATAGAGATCAGATCTACGATTACCGATGAGTAAATTGTTTCCTTGAAGATCTCAAATGAAACACGTAGATTTTTAAAAAGCAACATCTAAATCCGCATCACAAAATTGACCAACCGAGAAGAGATTGTGATTGAGGCCTTCGACGTAATAAACCTTGTTGATCATGATATTTCCTTGAAACAAATCTCCGTAACCAAGAATTGGAGCAAATTGATCATTTCCAAAACAAACAGTACCCAGATATTTCATTGCACCAAAACGGACTGGTTCCTGTAATTTTTCAACAAAATTGCACAGAATCGATATATTGCCCGTCATGTGCTTTGTGCATCCCGAGTCAACAATGAATAGGATGAGTTGTACAATCTGCAAGAGAATTAGAGGACGATGGAATACATGACAAATTGGATCCTAAAGTGTTTGTGAGTTTCAAGACATTAGTTATTCTAGGATGGCATTTCTATTGGCAAATCTACTTCCTTTTGTACAGTTTCATTCCTAACTTTAGGCCTCCTTTCATTTTTGTCTTAGGAAACCCATTTATATCCTAATGTGATTGTTGTTCTATCCACCATTTCCACGCCTTACTAGTTTTCTCATATAGCATCCTATAGTAACTCTTGGAATTCTGGACAGTGGATTCTGATGCAACTGTTTTCTTACGGTGTGTTGCAACAGATTTGTTCACTTGACTTTTAGGTTTTCTAGTACTAATAGGCACTACTTTAGGCTTCTTAGTTCTAGCATTCACGTCATTCAAATATTTAGAAACACAAGCATCATGATTTGAATTAAACACATATTTTCCACAAGTACTACAAACAACATTAACATTCAGATAGTTCTGGATTTTAAACTGTCATTACACGCAGTTACAGACTTTGATTGATTAGAAATACTAGAAATCCTATGGTGGTCTTCTACTTCAGTCTTTTTAAACTTCACTTAACTAGTGTTTGGCACGACCTTATCTTTCATTTGAGTGCTCCTAAGCTGTGGTCTGCTAACATTAGTTCTGTGATTTACTCATGTAGATGTAGACACGAGAGGATTAGTATTCCTAGAGGTCTGAGGCAACTATGGTGCTCTAGTTTGTGTTGTCCTAGTGTCAATCTGATACATTCCTGGTTTAATCACATTTGTGTTTCTTACAGCTTGCGTTGCTATTTGAGGTAAATTCTGTGAAGTGACTGGTTTTGATAAACCCTTTGTGAAAACCTAAAGATCGTTGAATCGTTTAAGCTCAGGTTGTTTAGACCTTTATCTAGGATAATATCAATGTTCATATGTTATAAAAACAAAGCGGAATAAGAACAAAGATATTCAAACTACGGTTTTTCATTCATTTTACGTTTTTACATCAAGCTCCCAATTCTTATACGATCAACTCTAAAACGGTTACAATCTAACAGGGATCAAAGATCATTGGGGCTTTCACACAACTTCACTAGACGTTAATCTTATGTTCTGTTTACTCACACACACACGTTTTTCTGTGCACAACTTTTAAAAAACAAATGTCTATGGATCTCTTTATTATAGAGTCATCAAGGACATACAAAGGAAATATATTTGAAGTAGGATAATTGTCCAAGGGCATTAAACTTCAGTCTTCTGTTTGACTAATCAGCATTAACTTCAGTCAATTAGCATTAACTTCAGTCTTCTGTTTGACTAATCAGCATTAACTTCAGTCTTCTGTTTGAATTAGGAAACTAATAAATCAGCATTAATCTTCAACATTAATGTTTTGACTAATCTATTAAATCTTCAACATTAATTTGATCTTGTTTCCTTCTTTAGTATTTTATTGTAGAATCCCATCTTTTTAGGAATTCCATAATGTCAAATTAGTCCCTCTTGTTTCATTCTTTTGTTCTCCCAAATCTATAATTCCCAAACTTCTTCCCCTATTTGTATGATGAACAATCAAACAATGTTTCTTGCAACGATGCTTTCATCATAAAGCCTGATGAAATCAAAGCTTCCCCTGAAGTTGAGATCATGGATCTCCTTGAATGAAACAAACTTCCCCTTAATTCATATTTCCTTTGTAACCTTGTCATGCCACCACACATAATAAGCTGCAAATCTCTGTAATCATCTTCCCCTTTTTGTCATAATCCAATAGGGGTCTTGTGAGATATGCAACTGGATCTTTACAACTACAATCCATATATTTCACTACCAATCCAGCCTTTAATGACTAAAAATTACCTCATGATGCATAATAGAAAAATAAATTTAAGTTGTTGAAAAACTTAAACTAGGCATTAGTAATAATGACTTGCTAGTAGTAAATGAAATCCGGTCCTCTCAAGTGTGCTATGAACATTCTGTGGTTTAACATTTTGTCAATATTAAGCTTCCCCCTGAGACCAATATGTTAACTACTCTCTTTGAATCTTCAAATTCTGTAGGGCTCTTTTTGTAATGATTACTGTATGTAGTACATTGATATACAAACTTGAAACTGAAGTTAAACATCTCCTAAAATGTGTTATTAAGCTTGCACTTTGTAGATTGAAAAGACGGTGTGAGAATTTGTGCTGATCAAATCTCTAAAAAACACTTCACCTCTTGAATTTATCAACTTCGACTTTTCTTCAGTGTGACACTGAGCACTACAACGTAACTCCTTTAAGTGATAGTTTACCAGGTCCTCAACCAACCACCCCTTGACCACTGGAAACTAGATAAACTAAGTCTTAATCATAATTCGTATTCGTTCAAGCAAGTTATCATTGAAATCATGAAACCACCCAACCCTAATTTCAAGATAAAATAAGTAGACTCTTTTGTGAAACCTATTTCAATCTCTAATAAGTGATACCAAATAAACCCCGTAACCAATTCTTGTAATTAATCCCAAAACTAGACATTTAACTAAACATTCTTTTCTATCCGAGATTCAACATGTGTGTTCGTCCAACTTCGAATAAAAACTGATAGTAGTATCTTTTAAGCGACGTGCAGTAGTAGTAATCTACTAGTAACAAAGCTAGCAGTAGTAAACTATCATGTTTTGTCCGAGAATTTCTTATCCAGCCGAGAAGAACAAAAAAACAGCTTTTGTGTCATCTGATAATCTTTAGTTGCGCAACACTCTTCCACGAGCTACTTTGGGTCTTTTGAAAACAGATCTATTATAGTATCGGACCTTGCAACACTTCAACTCCATCTGTAAACTGTTCTGTAGAAACCTTGTAGGATCTTGATCTAGAGCCTAACTGCTGCTGATACCATGTTGTAGATAATCCTTTTTATCGTTGGTTGAATCGTTTAAGCTCAGGGGGGTTTTAGTCCGGTAGTCTTGGTTAATTGCAATGGGTACATAAGTTATTAAAAACAAAGCAGAATAAGAACAAAAGATATTCAAAAACAAGGTTTTCCATTCATAAGTTTCCATCAAGCCACCAGTTCTAGACGAATCATTCTAGAACGGGTTACATCTAACAGGATCAAGTTCTCTTAGGGGCTACATACTTTTTCACTTGCACGTCTACCATCTTACGTATTTACACACACAACGTTTTTTATGCACTCACTTAAAACAATGTCATATGGATCTCTTTATTAATAGAGTCAATAAGGACTTACAAAGGATTACACGCAGTTACAGACGTTCTTTTCTTAGAAATACTAGAAATCCTATGGTTGTCTTCTACTTCAGTCTTCTTAAACTTCACTTAACTAGTGTTTAGCATGACCTTATCTTTCATTTGAGTGCTCCTAAGCTGTGGTCTGCTAACATTAGTGCTGTGAGTTACTCCTGTAGAGGTAGACATATGAGGATTAGTATTCCTATAAGTCTGAGGCAACTATGGTGCTCTAGTTTGTGTTGTCCAAGTGTCTATTCGATACATTCCTGGTTTAATCACATTTGTGTTTCTTACAGCTTACCTTGCTGTTGAGGCAAAATCTGTATAGTAACTGTTTTTGATAAACCCTCAGACACATTAGTTTTTGAAACCGACTTTGTTTTTGAAAAAATTTTCCTCTCAAGAGAGTCTGAAAAAGGAGTTGGTTTTCCTAAAACTGATGGTTTTGGAATCCTTTGTGCATTTGGTTGTCGAACAATAGATGGTTTATCAAAGTTAGTTTCCACAGATTTTCCTTTGCATTTTTCAATGATTTTCTTTAACTCACATATGACAATGTTCTTGTCATTTTCAAAAACTTGCAGTTGAACTTGCAGTTGAGCTTTCAAATCTTGTATTTTGAAATATTGTTCACGTTCTTTCTGAAATACATTTGACGCTTTTTCTTTGCAAACTGTGTCATTTTTCATCTGTTCTTGGTATTGTTGTAAGGAAAGTTCAAGAGAAATCGAGTGTTTTTCTAATTTAGCAAAACTTCATAAAAGCTTAATATAAACTTCTTTACTAACAGTTTTAGTTTGTTTCGAAAGCTTTTGTGCAAGACATTTACATTCTTTGACTTTATGAAGATATAAGCATTGCAATTCAGTGTGCGCATCGAAATCAGATAATGAATGCAAATAAGAAAACATAACATCATTAGACACACATTCTTGCAAAAGTATATCATACATGTTTGAAAATTCTGCTTTATCAGATTCAAGTTTGTCAATTTTATTTTCAAGGGATTCAACGTACTTTAAATCATCATGCATTTCTTACTTAAGTTCATGAACAAATGTGAAACTATCATTCTGTGTCTTTATGGCAAGAGGCATCAAACATGTCTTAATTAGGATTTCCATATCATGAGCAGTTGGTGCACGAAAATGATCATTTGAATGTTTTACCCAAGCTTGATCAACAAGTTCTCTAAAGTGATTTATATTATTTGTCATTACATTGTACGCTTGTCTACTTTTACTTATTGATTTTGAAACAGGTAATAAGTCGATGTTTTTAAAAGTATTTGGTTTAGATTTCACAAAATATTTTCTCCAAATTTTCTTCCTTACTTCATTTGCATGTGCCAAGTGTTCATGATATTCCTGTGACGCTGGTTTGAAATTTTCATAAAGACTATTTAGCTATGTGTAGTCATAAGGTCTCACTAAGTCTTTATTCAATTTTGATCGACTCTCTTTTTCAAGAGTCATAGTCTCTTCCCTATCGGGGACGAGTCTGTTTGCAAGATCAGATTGGTCATATGGGATCACATACAAATATGGTTTTTTAGATTAAGCCTTTTTTAGGTACATTGGATTTGCAAAGGTTGGTCTACCATTGAATGTTGGGCCTTTGGGAGCTAACATATGAATGGTTTGAATTGATTGATTCCGTTTGTAAACAATTTCATTCAAAAACTTTAATTGTTTTTCCATTGAAATCATTTTGTCAATGTCTTTTTCTTCCTTAAGTTTCAAATCCGTTATTACCTTTGTTTCCTCTATGATAATACCTTCGTAATGTGACTTTGTCAAAAGACTCTATTTGACCAACTCATCATGTTTCTCTTTGACAACTGAAATTTCATAGGATTGAAGTTTTAAACCTTCTTTTATGTCAATTTATTTTTGAGCTAATAGTCCTAGAGTTTCATTTAACTTATGTTTAAGTTTGTCATAGTCAACTGTACGGTCATTTAAGGCCTTGTACCTCTCAAACTCAGTCTGTTTATTTTAAAGTGAAATTAAAGAACTATCCCGAATACTATTAGACTCCCCCAGAGTTCTACTAGTTTCCGCAAGAATAGATTTGCACTCTTTCAATTCATGAGCATATGATGTGTTTGCTTTCTTTAATTGCTTTTGAATCTTTTTATTTTCATCAACATCAATTTTTAAATTTGCAATTAAATTAGCAAGCACAACACGCTTCATCATTAACATTCTTAAAACATGTTTGGCTGTCTGACCCATCATTATCCACAATATGAGAATGCAGAATGACATTACTATCAACCTTTTCCACTACACATATGTTACTAATGGATTCAGGTTACTCAGAATGCTGTCTCTTATTGGCAAACACATTATATTCAACATCGTATTGTACCTGTTCTAATGGCTCAGCAGATGAATTTGATTATGGAGGTAAGACTTCCTGAATCTTTGCCATGAAACTGTAATGTGCTTCTAATTCTTGTTCATCGATCTCCTCATCTGTGTCCTCTAGCCAATCAGTTTGCTCTTCTTGTAATAGAACACCTTTCTTAGCTTGTTTGCACAACAACATCTTTTCCTTGTAATATGTTAAGTCTTTTACCCTTTTTGGTTTCCTGCATTCCTTAGCGAAATGACCAAATTCCTTGCAATTGAAACACTGTATCATAGTCTGCTGCACTACCTGACTGCCTACAGTCTCCCTAGCCCCAGCAACTGTCACTATCCTCTGATTCCCAAACTACTCAGTTTGACTGTCATTCTTGTACCTTGGAGAAGTATCCACATTCTTGCTTCTGGAGTTTGAAGAAGTTCTGAGGTTGTTGTTGGTAGGTTTGTAGATCTTTTTGAAGTACTTTGAAATGAGTGCCAAGTTTTTCTGCATATCCTTATCTCTCTGAGCTTGTTCTGGATCAATGTCTTCTTCAAAAGCTAACTCGGATGGAGGTTTGATTGGTTTGGCTATCTCTTTGCCTTTGAATTTGGTAGATGCATTAAATCTGGTAGAAGATGATTGTTTTGATGTTGGTGCTTATGGTTTGTGAGATTTTGGTGCTTGATAATAAGGATCTAGATATGGTGAAGCAGCAGCAACAAGTGATAATGGGTTAGCATTCTTGGCTATTCTTTCAGCAAGGATTTCATTAACTTCCTTTTGATACTGTTTCAGAACGTCAAAGAGCTTGTGATTTGAGACTGTATCCAAGTCGTGTTGTTGCTTGACAATTGTCATAAACCTTGACCATTCTGGTTGGAGTTGTTAAAGAAAGTGAACATTGACTTGCATCATAGCAACTGTCAAGTTGTTTCTTATCATTTCATTCATCATCTTGTAAAATCTGGAGTAATATGACTCCATGGACTCCCCATCGTGAGAATTGAATTTTCCAAATTCCCAAAACAAATTAGTCTTGACATCTTGAATGTTGAGAGATTCATCTTGTTGTAGCCTTTCAATAGCTATCCACATTTCATGAGCTGTCTTGCAAGCTTCAACAGTTGAGTAGATTTCATCCCCAATTCCAGTCAATAGCAAATGGATTGCTTCCTTTTTTGATTCATAATGAGCTTTATTTTCAAGAGACATAGTCAAGATTGTCTCAACTGCTGTTCGTTCTGGAACTGCTAGAGAATCAACTGTTGCAGGTACATCTAGGATTATAACAGTAGTTGGTTGGTATGGACCTTCCAAAATGCATTTCCTCAAGGCTTCACCATTTGGTCTTGTATCAATGTATCTTATGAAACGTGATTTCCATTGAGCATATCTTCCCGTTGCAAGCATTAGTGGACGATCCCTTGAACCAGCTGCCATGATGTTGTTCATGAAATTTGACTGTTTCGGTATGTGGGAATTTGTAATTGAAAATTGGAGTTGTCCATGATGAAATGATTTTTGAGATATGAAAGAGAAAAATGATTTTGTAGGTTTCTTAAGTAAGTAAAGTGATTGTTGTTGTGGATTGAAATCAATTAACGTTCACGGTATTTTACAAGTCTTTGATTTAAATCGAGAAAAGAATTGAATCTTTCTCGGGATTTTACAAAATCAAGAAGAAACCGTGAAACAATGAGGAATTGTTGGTGAAATCGTTGTTGTTGTTGAAGAACTTGAACTTTTGTTAACGATTGATGAGCTTAAAACGATGAACGGTGCACAAACTTTCAACTTAAAATGAGTAACGGTTGATTAAAACTCAAATAAGGACTAACGGTGCAATTACGATTGACGTTGGAGGATTAATAGCTGAATTATAAGATGTAAGGACTAACGATGTAACTAACTTTCAACTTTGAGGGTTAACTTCTGTTTTATATCCAACCAAGGACGAATGGTGATTTGGACTTCAAATTCAGGGAACTAAATTGCAATTTTTGGATTTAGTTTAATAAATAAACATTTCCCGCTCAATAGTATGTCTTCCTCGTTTAAATTTTACAAAATGGGACGTTTGTTGATGGTACGTGTATCATCGGTGAAAAGAAAATACACCACGTTGATCGAAAAAGGATCACGATCACAATGGTATAGGTGATAAGTCCCGTAATGAACCGACACTCGAAACCGAAAACCCAAAACGACTCGAAATCGAGTATAATTTCTTCTTGTATGCTTGTTTAATCGCTTTCTTTACTATGAGTGTTAAATTTCCTTCCAAACAAACTTGTTTAATCGCCTTCCAAACCGTTTGTTGTTTAATCGCCTCGTCAAAAAACGTTGTTAACTCGCCTTCCAAACAAATTGTTAACTCGCCTTGTTAAACGTATTGTTAACTCGCCTTCTTCTTAAGGTTGTTTACTTGCCTCTTGTTAAGAATGATAACTCGCCTCGACTCAATTTGTTTAATCGTCTTCTGCAAGTGAGTGCTAACTCGCTTCCACAAGTAGCCAAAAACGTACCATGTCCTTGCTTCTTGTCTTTAACAGAAACCAACAAAATTGACGTTGTTCTTCTTGCTAAAAAAATGGATATGTGTCTCTTTGTTTTTCAAACCGTTGGACCACAAGAAATAAGCATACTCAAGCTTGAATAAGCTACAAACATTAACAGTTAACCGAGACAAATAAGCTCATATAAGCAGTTTCTAACAAAGAATAATGTTCGAAAATAAGACCGACAATAAGCTACTTTCAATGAATTAACAAGAAGATAAAAAAAATTAACAAGGAAAGACTCAAAAATAACTAAAAAAAACTAAGCTTAAGCTGTTATAATGAGATAAGTCGTGACCAATAAGCTATTTATTAAGCTTGCTCTATACGAAATAAGCCACACAAGAACTTTTTTAATACATAAACAAAGATTTTACCACAAAAAGGTTACAATCTTTCAACCAGAGTACGTAACACACGTTAAACACAACAAATGACTATTGTTTTTCAAACCGTTGGACCACAAGAAATAAGTATGAAACAAAATATGAAAAGAAAAAAAACTGATGATGAAATAGTAGACACAAGTTGAAGTTTTTGTTAAGAACACTTTTTAAGATACACTTTGAAATTTTTCTTAAGAAAACCTTTATAAATTCGTTTTTTCACACGTCAAGAGACAAAAAGAGAAAGAAAAGAAAAAAAAAGCTAAACTGAATAAGCTTTTGAATAAGCTATACGACCACAAACAAACACTTGACCCACCCGAGGCTCTTGATACCAATTGTAGGAACCCGGAATACACTTTCACTTCACCATGGTAACCAAGAAAATAAGATGGGAAGAAGATAAAAAAAATAGAGAGATGTAGAGAGAAGAAAAAGATGGTTAATTCTTACAAGTGTGTGAAAACAAATGAGAACCAACACCCTCTTCACACTTAGAGAGGGGTTTATATACCCTTGTGGCCGGATGGGCTTTTGCCATGGGCTGGGTTTAATGTTAACTTGGGTCGGGCTCAGGATTACTTTGGATTTTAGTCTGAAATACAATATTATATTAATTAACGAGCCCGATTCCCGTTCTAGCCTATTACAACATTTACTAAATAAAGACCGTGCTTCCATGATTTATAGCCGAGCTTCCTTGTTCGACTCAATATTTTGAGGCTAACAAGCTACAATGTCAATTTTAGTCAATGGATCCCCAACGAAAGAGTTTTGTTTAGAGAGAGGGGTTAGACAAGGGGATCCACTTTTACATTTTTTATTTATTTTAGCAGCGGGAGGTCATAATGCGATCATAAAAGAAGCGGTTGATAAGGGGGTTTTTAGAGGTGTAAAGGTTGGCAGGAATAATGTATTAGTATCTCACCTCTAATATGCGGATGACACTATCTTTTTTGGGGAGTGTGTTGGGAATTATATTGATTTGATGATACAAAACAATGATACAAAACAATGAAACAAGAATGAAGCAAAAGGAAAACAAAAGGATCAGAGTCGACATTATGAAATTCTACAAGATTTCAGAGTACATGAAGATTCTAAAAGATTTGGTCAAAGATATGAAGATAAATATTAGGAAGATTTGTTTCCTAATACAATTATTTTCCCTTTGTAAGTCTTATGGACTTTATTATATAAAGAGATCCTTAGACATAGTTTTAGGGATGAGAGTCGTATATGCACTAAAACGTGTGTGTGTGTGCACCAAAAGTGTTAAACGTGTGAGTTTGTAAAGACGTAGACGTCTATAGTTGGTTTATCTCCAAGGTCAAGGTGTTCTTGATCCTGTTACAGGTAGGTAATCGTTCTATACTGATCATATATAATTGGGGCTTGTATGTGAATGAAAAACCTTGTTAAAATAACATTGTTCTTATGTTAATTCCGCTATACATATTCTATGAACTTTGTTATTGTTCTTAATCCTATATGAGATCTAAACAATCTCGAGTTATAAACGATCTAAGGAGTTCTAACAAACTCTATCAGGTGGTATCAGAGCCATATGGCTCATGATCTAGGATCTACAAGGTTTTTATAGTCAATCTTATGAAGAAAAAGTGTTTGAAATTTTCTATTTTTGGTTTTTAGCAATATCGGTGTAACTAGGGTTTTCTAGATAACCCTAAGAGAGTAGAAAAGAAGGACGACATCCAGGATGTTTTTTTAGGTGGTTGTTTGGAGGATTAATTTGAATGTCTTGAAAGTTATATGGTGCAAGGCGACGCATCTCTTATTAAACATTCCTAATTTGGTGAAGAAACAAGTCCATAGTTTCATGATTGGTTGATTCTTTATGATTCTCGATGTTTTTAGATTAACTTTAACTTTTACTGGGCTTGAAAGGTTTTTGATAGAAAGTAATCGTTAACTAGAAGTTCTGTTAGTAGGATGTTTTAGCTTCTGGTCGTAGCGATTGTCAACAAGGTACGAATTCTCATTTAACTGATAGGGTTTCAATACTTGTTTGATACTTGGTCGCATGATCGATTGATGATGTTATGTGTGTTACTAGTTCGAATAATTCTACTCCTTTTGGGAAAAGTAAGGTTACTGGAGAAGGATGTATATCACTGTGGTTACTTCTATTTTGTCGTGTATTATTACTTTGTCTATAAGTAACCCTACTGATGGTATAAGAAGTGTCGAATGTGGTTACTGGTAATATTTTTACTGCTGCTCGCATTGTTGGATACTACTGCTTGTTCATGATGAGTTAGTACTGCTGCTTATATGTTCCTGCTGCCAATAAGAACAGTAGTAAATGTTTGTGCTACCAAAGGTTAATTAGTGCTGCTTTGTTTACACTTAATGTTGCTCGAATAAACTTTGTGCTGCTAGCTTTGTATTAAAACTATTTTGTTGATATTTAATACTGTCAATGGAGAGTTTATGCTGCCAAGTATCGAAGTCGTTTATACTTACTACTGGAAAGGATAATACAAAGTTGTTAGTGCTGCCAAGCATCGATGTTAATGCTGCCATGCTAAGAATTCTTCCATGGTAGTCGATTATGATGTTAGCTGATTGCTCTGTTATAAGTTGAGTTTGTGTTTGGTTGTGTATACTCGTTGTGTGACTACTGGATACGATTTTCAAACTGAAACAAGTTTGTATGCTTCTGATTGTTGTCGGACAAATGATGTATTTTAGTGTTGTTAGTGTCATCAGATATTGGTTGACAAAAGGGGTTTTGTTCTTGGCTGGTTATAGAGATATTGGACAACACACACAGATTGATTTTGGTTTAAATGTTCTTAAATGTTTAATGGCTCGTTTTTAGGAATATTTGAATTAATTAGTTACGGAGATGATTGTTTATCACTTATTTGACGATGAAGTGGAATTACTTGGGTACGTGTTCTTATTATATCTTAAAAGTTATCTGGCAAACTTTTAAAGATAACTTGTTCGTGCTTATACGGTATTGATGAAGACTTGCAAACTCTAGCAATGTGTGATCTATAAACTTATAGTGCTCAATGCTCACATTTGCTATCACTTAAAGGAGTTACGTTGTTGTGCTCAGTGTCTCGTTGAAGATGAGGATTTTGTCAAGAGATTGCGGTCTACTTATACTTCATAGAGTTATGTATGAGTTTGGAGTCACGTGGATAGTACAAGACATAAGACACAAGTTTGGGTTATTCTACTTCTACATCAAGTTTGTTATACTGAGTTTTCTCCATCAGTAATCATTATAAAAAACCTACAGAATTGAGATTCAAGAGATGGTTAACATATTAGTTTCAGGGGAAGCTTATTTGACAAAGTGTTTAACTATCAGGATATATTCATGCACCACTTGAGGGGAAGGTTTTTATTACTACTGCTAGTCATTATTACTACTGCTAGTTTAAGTTTCTACTGCTTAAATTTATTTTTCTTATTGTACGTAATGGTAGGTAATTTGAGTCATTAGAAGGCTAGATTGGTAGTGTGATATATGGTTTACAGTTGTAAAGATCCAAGTCGCATATCTTCACAAGACCCCTATTGGATTATTACAAAAAAAGGGAAGAAGATTACAGAGATATGATTTGCAACTTATTAAATGTAGTGGCATAAAGATTTTGATTTAAGGGGAAGATTGTTTCATTAATAGAAGATCAAGATGTTGGTTTTGTAATCATCAAATAAAGGAAGATTGTTGGGAATTATATTGATCTGATGATACAAAACAATGATACAAAATAATGAAACAAGAATGAAACAAAAGGAAAACAAAAGGATCAAAGTTGACATTATGGAATTCTACAAGATGTAGGAGTACATGAAGATTTTAAAAGATTTGGTCAAAGATATAAAGATAAATATTAGGAAGATTTGTTTCCTAATACATTTATGTTTTCCTTGTAAAGTCTTATGGATTCTATTATATAAAGAGATCCATAGACATAGTTTTTAGTATCCCTATGTGTGAAAAACGTGCGTGCACACAAAGTGTTAAAGATGTAGATGTCTAGTTGTGTTGGTGTAGCCCCAAGGGATCAAGGTTTCCTTGAACCCTGTTAGGATGTAACCGTTCTATACTGATCATATAGAATTAGGGTTTAGAGTGTAACGTATGAATGAAAAACCTTGTTAAAATAACTTTGTTCTTATGCTATTTCCGCTATGCATATTCGTGTTTATGTTCATTGATATTTATAATCCTAGATAAGCCTAGATCAAACTCCACATGAACGCCGACCATAGTTTACTATTTGTCTAACATACATACAAACTTCAGTTTCGTACTATTAGTTTGATATTGCTTAAAGTTACTCAAACTGTTAATTATCGTTTTTCGTAATGTCATCGTAAGAAAAACATAAAATTTTGTTTGGCGAAAATGATGTTACGGAGTATCCGCCGCCGTAACGCGCGAATATCATGCTTGTTAATAACTATTCGTGTTATCAAATAATTACGACTAAGCGAAAAGGGAAAAATACGAGCTTCAAAGTACGTGTGGATCTTTGTTTTTTTCTTCTCTAACAGGGTAAAAGTTAAAAATTTTGTACATATACGTGTACGTTATATTCATTATTAACAACAGATCAATGAAAAACTTAAAAAATTTGTACATATACTTGTACGTTA
>BQNB010049542.1:0-41988 GCA_026074375.1 Tanacetum coccineum | reverse complement strand
GTTTAAACACAAATTTTAAAAGACAAGTATTAAACAAGCATAGTTAAGCACTAAAGGGTAAGAGGCAAAAGCAAATAAGAACAATAAGACATAAATAAGCTGAAAAAAAGCTGTGTTACAGTAACTTTAAGCAAAAATTTAAAAGGAAGTGTACCTTGGCTCCTTGCTCAAAACAGGAGTGTATGAATACCTGAATAAGCTCTAATCCTACCCCTTAGCTTATAAATAAGCTATACTAAACAACCCAATGAGCCATCCAAGTTTGCTCATTCATCCATTAGCTTAATCAAACAGCAACCTTTTTTTTCCTTTTTAATTTTTCTTAAATTTTTGTATCAAAGTTTAAAAATAGATTATAAAGTGCTTATATAAGAGCTTAAAAGTAAGCTTAAAAGAAACAAGAACTTGGAACACAATTTAAAGCTTAAGTCTAAATTTTCATTAAAACAAATTACAAGTACATAAAGTTAAACTGAGTTTTTAACTGAACTAAAAACTACTCTTTAATAAAAAAAACTAACTAATTTGCCTCAAGGGCTTACAAGAGCTTTTTATAGAAAACGGGCTAGGGTTTTTGGACTTGGCCTCTTCTCTCTTTGTCTTGTTCCTTGTGTGCTTCTTTGTAGAGATGAAACAGCTCTTTGTGCTTGTTGTGAGTGTATAAACACAAAACAAATCCTGGCCCTTGGTTTTGAGTATTGCCCACTCAAACTATATCAACCATTGATTCGAATTGAGGGTTTTTGGATTGCCAGCTTGGCACATCCATGTGGGGGGTGGGGTTTGTTATTGTGATGGGTTTGGAGTGTTATGGGAAGGGCAACGAGGTGGAAAGTGACAGGGGGGATTGAGAGATTGGCGGGAAAGGGACCAAGAAGATGTACAGTAGTTCAAAACAGGTTTAAACTTTGGGGACTTGGCAATTTTAGTCCCCAAAAGTATATATCTCTCTTTCAAATTTCGTCCTTGTGTTTAATGATAGTTTTGGAAATTGGCAGAAACACCCCCTCAGGGATATAAGTGTTATTGCAATTTTAGTCCATGTGGAGTACAAGTTTAGAGCCTTGGTAGGAACACCCCTTGTGGTATTTCTTTGGTGAAATGGCATATTGGGTCCCTCACAAGCATTGTCTTCATTTCCTTCATTAAATAAGTTAGGGACTTGGCAATTTTGGCCCCTAGGCTTATTTTTTTGACTTTGGATTTGTCGAGGTTGACTTTGGTTGACTTTTTCACACTTGGGCTCTGTTTTGACTTTGTCTTTTCCACGCTTTTCCATTCCGTGTCCGGTTTTGTCGTTTTGGTTTTGTTTTTCGTCCTTTTCTTAGATATCCGTTCATGCACAACATAATTAGCAAAACAAGCATATATTTGGCATTTTAAGTCCGTTTTTGGTTATTTTAGCTTATTTTTAAAGGTAAAAGGTATGTGTAATTAAACACATACCAGATATCTTCATCAAGCTTCTGGATAAGCCATCTTTCAAAAGATTGATTGATGAACTAGGTATGCTGAATATTGATTCAAAACCTGAAGCTTCAGTACTGACTGAAGAAAACTAAAGGTTCAGCGCTTTTATCCAAAACTGAACAAATTTTCATATGTTAAGTGTCAGTTCAGTTTTTGCATACAACCTTTAGTTTGCTTAAGTGAGGTAACTGAGCAATCACATATGTCTCATTCATGGATTTGCATGAGCATGTGTGATTTTGTCGCCTTCGCTAGAGCACAAATATTGGTCAAGTCAAGAACTGAACAAAACTGGTTTATTTTCTTCAGTTCAGTTTATAAAATGATTTTATCTAACTCTTCAGCTGTCTCTCGAGTGGTCTCATTCATGGATTTGCATGAGTATTTGTGGTTTTGTCGCCTTCGCTAGAAGATTGATGATGATGATGATTACAATAATCATTTCAACATAACATGACATCAAACCTGAACCTAGTTCAGTCTTTAAACATCAATCACAAGGTCAAATTAAAAAAAAATGATTTTCAAAATAAATAATTTTATTAAGTGATTTCTTACAAAGGAAGTTAACTAATTTAAAATTTTATTAAAGATGAATTTCAATCGTTAGAATGACCTCACCTTTCTCTCACCTACTTTTGACAGTGCACAGACGGCTGTACACTATCCTAAGAGTCAGAAGCATGCTAAAATGACTTTCATTAAATACAAATTTTCACACACATGTTAAAAACAAACCCTAAAACTTCTCACAAAATTCATAACTTCTATTTGGCAGTTATCAATCCCTCTAAAGAAAAAGTGAAAAGTAATAAATCATATAAACCCTCTCCACCATTTACAAATCACATCTCAAAACAAAACAAACAAATCATATCACGAAGAACACACACACAAAAAGACCCCCCATAACAAATCAAATCATTAAAACCCTAATCACATCAAATGGCAAACCAAGAATAAAATCCTCCGTAACAAGAACAACCCTTTGTTGCTGCTAAACAGGTAAGCTTCAATCTTGAAGATATCATCCTCAACACAAACAATGAGGTTGCTCTTCTATACCTAGAACACACTAACCAGGATTTTTTCAAATGTGTTTCTGATTTTATTTGCAAATGTTTCCTTAGAGAACCATTTACCAGATCCCCAAACATGTATAAGGAATACCTAGCCGAGTTTTGGTACTCAACTAAAGCTCTTGAAAACTCTAAGGTCTTTTTCTCTGTCCCTACTGGTGGTATATATGACGAAGTATGGGTAAACACCTTTAGGAATGCCATTGGTGCATATTACCTTCCTCACTTTAGCGAATATGTTGCACCACCATCTATCGACATAGTTAGGCCATGGTTTGAAACAATCAGGTATGGGGAAACTGTTCCTGTCAAATGGACTCTTAAAAAGAGTCTTCTTCCTCCTAAGTGGAGATTATTAATTGAACAGATTATCCAGTGTTTAGGAGGTAAAACTGGAGGTTTTGATCAGATTACCAACAAAGATGCCATCATACTGTATAGTCTAGCAAATAGGATCAACATTGACTATGCCAGTATCTTTTGGGAAGACATCATCATCAAACTGAACAAGAGACATAGGGAAAAGGTTGTACCTTATATTATATTTCTATCTTTATTGATGATGCACAAGATGAAGGAAGGCTATGAAGATGGTGAAGTAACACCCTATCCCACTCAAGTCTTCAGTGTCAACAATTGGGCACTGAAGCCTAACCAACCTGAAGAACTGAAAGATTTATGAAAACTATGATCCGGTGGTCTTGGTGAGTCAAACCACATGATAGCCATTTTAGTGAGAGAGAGAGTAGTGAGATGGAAGATGAACTTGATATTAGATGGATATGAATGAAAGATACAAAATGACTCCACCCCTCTATGGAAGCCATAGAGGGGTATTTATACCACCACACATTACATAGGAATCCTATAATGACAACACTAGTCCCTATGTGTGGTGATATGGTAAACTATGGTAATTCTGTAATGTCGTCACGTAAAAGTGAATTCCCAACAATCTTCCCCCACGGGACGATATACAGAATTACTTACAATAATTTCCTAACAAGTACATAATGATTAAGAACAAGAACTTCCATGAAGCTTCATATGCTGATGACGTCTTCTGTGGTGTTTGACTTCAAGTCTGCACTCCAACATGAATCATCTTTGTAGTACTTTGTAGAAGAAATACTGTAATAGGCACGAGCTAGGTAACCCATACACTTCTGGTTAAGGAGAAGCTTCTGAATTAGCTTCCCCCTAATTCGTGCCGCATATTCTTGATTTAGAAGCTTTCAAAGCTTCCCCCCAAACAAGCAATCCTCTCTTGAGCAGTTTCAAAGCTTACTTACAAGCTTAGAATAATTAAGTGCACAGCGGAACTGGTAGGATACCACATCAAATATTACTGCTCCTTTAAGAATAAGCTTAGTGATTGATCGTTTGGGGTAAGCATTAACTGGATCAGCAACGTATCTTCTCACGCTTGAATAATTCTTCTGACAACACTTCCCCCTGAAAATTCAAATTATGCATATTAAAAGTTTCACAATATCACTTCCCCCATGTGTCTGAAGAAATGCACCCAAAAGCCATACTAAGTTTAAAGCGCAGCGTCTCTCTCATCTTAGTCGTTATAGACATTTTTATTCACTCCCCAGGCATGGCCAACTTATAAAAATTCAAGAAAGATGCCTATGTCAAGCTTTCAAGAAAAGAAAGGCAAAGGCGTTCAAGGGTGAATCTTCTCCTTCCCCTTGCTGGTTTCGACATTCAGATATCAACACAACACCTTGATAGACGTCGCACTTTTTACTGAGTACTTTGAGTGAGAATAAATTAGCTCAAAACACATACCTCGTGAGATCAATTGCTGATCAAATCTCTACTCATCACCTCTTCTATGGCTATCATTTTACCAACCGTTTTATAGGCTATTTGAAGTAACCACTAATGAAGTAAACCCGATATACCAAACTTGAAACTGAAGTAGAATTTCCCATTCTTGTGACTTAAGCTTGCTCTAATATTGGAAGAACGGTGTAGAGAATTTGTGCTCCAAGCAAATCTCTAAGTACTCAATACCCCTCCCAAAGTATGAGACTTTCATCACCTCTTGCGATTATCCACAACGTCTTAGCGTGTGACATTGAGTACTACAACGTAACTCCTTTAAGTGATAGTTAACCAGGTCTTCAACCATCCACCCCTTGACTGCTGGAAATAGATAAACCAAGTCTTCAACTTAAATTAAGCTCGAGCAAGGTATCATTGAAAGTCATGCATCCAGCCAACCCCGACTTCAAAATAAAATAAGAACACTCCTTCGTAAAATGCCACTTTAATCTCAAATAAGTGATACTTGATCAACTCCGTAGTCACAAAAAAATTAATTCCAAATCTAGCCTTTAAGTTTCATGATTCTTTATCATTGGTCGATACCCTGGTCTCGTCTCATTGACCACTTTTTCCTTTACGGAGCACAAAATGTATTCTAACAACGAAATATAGCAAAAAATCATCCCAAGTGAGTCATTTAGCTAAATTTAGTGTTAATATGAAACATTTAATACTCAAACTGTTGTACCCGGCTTAATCCGATAACATGAGTCCAAAATAGATAAACATTTTCGGCTCAATTTAGCATATCTCAGCCCAACATACAATAAAACATTATGAATCATGTGTCGGCCCATTTGTTTTAAGAAAGCCCGATCTGCCAAACCATACCAATTAACATTTGGCCCAGTGCACAATAACCAAACCCATGTCTACTTTTAATCAATACAACAAGCCCAACATTTTATAACCATCCAGCAACCCATGTTTTTGACTCTATAAATGCAGCCCAAATTGATGGTTACTCAAAAATCCAGCCCACACAACTAGGGATATACATATCAGAGACATTCCCTAATTTTATGCAACCCTAATCACTATAGCAACGCCCCCTTCCTTATGTTTCCCCAAAACTCAAATCTGCTCCATCTCTTCCATGTACGTACGATACACACCACTTCAACCACTCATCCTTCAATCACATATAATCACAATCAAATGAACACCACACACATGACTTCTTCAAAACGAATCTCAACACAGGAACCCGTTATATTTGCTGCTTGAGTTAATCGTGCACCAGAGATTTACAATGATGGCTTCAAGATCCTTATGTGGGTCTCGGGTAGGTGGTATTTTATTTTTGTTCTTGTTTTGAGTCTTGAAACGAATCAAAGAAAATATTATAACCCAAGTGTTATAAATATTTCTTTATGTTTGAATATTAAAGATGGATCGGTGATGGAATCGTGTTAAATCTTTGATAAGATTTTGGTTTATTAACCCTAAACATGAATCTGAGATCATTGTTTTATTTAATTTTGTGTCTTGTTGAGAAATTGGATGTGGTGGAGTTGTTGGATCTATTGTGACAAAGGGAATAGGATATAGTTATGTGGTTTTGTTGATTGATATTTGAGACGAATAGATATTAGGTTTAGATGATGGATTTGTTGGTGTTTATTGAGGTTGTGGTAAATATATTTTGTTCGATGTTGTTTATGGTTTTGGTTGTTCAAATCGAGTCAGTCTCATTTGTTGCTTATTCTTTTGGCTTGACTCAGTTGAGTTGACCAGAGTCAACTCGGTTAATACCGAGTTGAATCGGTTAATACCGAGTTGACTCAGTTTGGAGTTGGATCGGTTGCAACTGAATGGACTAGTTCAGTTGTAACTGTGTTGTAACTAGTTCGGTTCCTAAAGGAACCAACTTGTTTGGTTCACAAAAATTGTTACTCGTTCAGTTCACATGTATAATCACTCGTTTGATCCTCATTTGATATTTCTCGTTCGGTTCTCATAGATTTTGACTTGTTTGGTTCGAGTTGATTTGAACTCGTTCGGTTCTCCTTGTATTTGTCTCCTTGAGAAATAACAAAAAAAAACCAGATCCACTTTTATAGGAATGGTGTTTTCTTGTCTTGTTCAAACATTGGACCACAAAAGGAATAAGCCATCTCAAAATAAGCAAAAACCACAATAAGCTTTAAGATTAGCTGTTAATCATAAAATAAGCCACGAAGATGAAAGCTTTTTGACTCGAAAATAAGCTTTAGCATAAGCTCTTGACGACACCCAAAAAGTCACAAAATGAACCAGAGTCTGAAAAAGATGAACATGAAAAGGACGAAATAAACTAGAAAAAGTTCATACACATGAAACCACCAAAAGTGACAACAATGACATATTTTAAAGTGACAGATTTTTAATAAGTATAGATTTGAGACCAA
This sequence comes from Tanacetum coccineum, assembly GCA_026074375.1. NCBI lineage: Eukaryota > Viridiplantae > Streptophyta > Magnoliopsida > Asterales > Asteraceae > Tanacetum > Tanacetum coccineum. The sequence goes on along the minus strand of BQNB010049542.1, from coordinate 35,210 downwards.
GAAACCAACCGGACAAAAATCAAAAACCGACCCAAGAGTGTGTAGCCATGGCTCTTGATACCAATTGAAAGATTCATGAAAACTATGATCCGGTGGTCTTGGTGAGTCAAACCACATGATAGCCATTTTAGTGAGAGAAAGTAGTGAGATGGAAGATGAAGTTGATATTAGATGGAAAATGAATGAAAGATACAAATGACTTCACCCCTCTATTGAAGCCATAGAGGGGTATTTATACCACCACACATTACATAGGAATCCTATAATGACAACACTAGTCCCTATGTGTGGTGATATGGTAAACTATGGTAATTCTGTAATGTCGTCACGTAAAAGTGAATTCCCAACAATCTTCCCCCACGGGACGATATACAGAATTACTTACAATAATTTCCTAACAAGTACATAATGATTAAGAACAAGAACTTCCATGAAGCTTCATATGCTGATGACGTCTTCTGTGGTGTTTGACTTCAAGTCTGCACTCCAACATGAATCATCTTTGTAGTACTTTGTAGAAGAAATACTGTAATAGGCACGAGCTAGGTAACCCATACACTTCTGGTTAAGGAGAAGCTTCTGAATTAGCTTCCCCCTAATTCGTGCCGCATATTCTTGATTTAGAAGCTTTCAAAGCTTCCCCCCAAAACTAGCAATGAATTAGCTTCCCCCTAATTCATGCCACATATTCTTTATTTAGAAGCTTTCAAAGCTTCCCCCCAAACTAGCAATCCTCTCTTGAGCAGTTTCAAAGCTTTCTTACAAGCTTAGAATAATTAAGTGCACAGCGGAATTGGTAAGATACCACATCAATTTTTACTGCTCCTTTAGGAATAAGCTTAGTGATTGATTGTTTGGGGTAAGCATTAACTAGATCAGCAACATATCTTCTCACGCTTGAATAATTCTTCTCACAACACTTCCCCCTGGAAATTCAAATAATGCATATTAAAGGTCTCAAGATATCACTTCCCCCATGTGTCTGAAGAAATGCACCCAAAAGCCATAAGTTAAAGCGCTGATATTCTCTGCGGTTATGACATTTGTCTTCCCGGCATGGCCTAACTTATAAAAATTCAAGAAAGATGCCCTATGTCAAGCTTTCAAGAAAAAGAAAGGCAAAGGCTCAAGGGTGAATCTTCTCCTTCCCCCTTGCTGGTTTCGACATGTCGGAATCAGCAACACCTTGGACGCGCATTTACTTGAGTACTTGTGTGAGGAATAAATTAGCTCAGATCTTACCCGTGAGAATCAATTGCTGATCAAATCTCTACTCATAACCTCTCTCTGGCTATCATTTTACCAACCGTTTTGTAGGCTATTTGAAGTAACCACTGATGAAGTAAACCCGATATACCAAACTTGAAACTGAAGTAGAATTTCCCGTTCTTGTGACTTAAGCTTGCGCTAATGTTGGAAGAACGGTGTAGAGAATTTGTGCTCCAAGCAAATCTCTAAGTACTCAATACCCCTCCCAAAGTATGAGACTATCATCACCTCTTGCGATTATCCACATCGTCTTAGCGTGTGACACTGAGTACTACAACGTAACTCCTTTAAGTGATAGTTAACCAGGTCATCAACCATCCACCCCTTGACTGCTGGAAACTAGATAAACCAAGTCTTCAACTTAAATTAAGCTCGAGCAAGTTATCATTGAAAGTCATGCATCCAGCCAACCCCGACTTCAAGATAAAATAAGAACACGCCTTCGTCAATTAGCCTCTCAATTCAGTCCAGGCTATCTTGTCGGCTTGCTCTATTCCAATAGGTTTGGCATAGGAATTCCACCAGGACAAGGCATCCTCGGTGAGAGTACTAGTAGCAAATTTCACTTTGTAGTCCTCGGTACAGTTGCTACGAGAAAATACCGATTCAGTTCGTTCAAACCAACGAATGAGACCAACAGCTCCTATTCCGTACCATTAAAGTAGAAAGGTTAGCAACTCAAAGAAACACTTTTGTGAAGTACTTATTCTTGCTATCAAAAGGAGTTTCTATTGGATTCAGTATCCCTATTTGTATTGTCCATTACTTTGCCATGGTTTGCACATGTGCTTCCAGAGCAGTAGCAATACTATCAACAACTAGTTGCCGGATGGCAGCCTGAGTCATAGCTGGTGCAACAGATGTGATTTCACTAGTTTGGAGGCATCTATTCAACAAATACACGACAAACACAAAATAAGAATCCATAAAACGCTATAGATATCATATAACAATTAAGTATGAAAATTAAATTACATAAAGACTAGATATCATTCTTGATATTACATTGCCAGGATAATAATAACAAGAAAGTTTTTTAGAATCTAAGACTTCTAGAATGAAACACTCTAACCAATCATATGACTCATTAGTGTACTCGGGACTGTTCAACTTCACTCGGTGGTTGCAAGTATGATCCCATAATGAGTTACTAACTCTGCAAAGATAGACTTATCAAAGATAGTTTGTTGGTGGTGTAGTATGAACTAACCGGTGATGAAGGATCCCAACTTGATAAGATGGCGATATTAGAGTGGGTGATTCAACAGGTGTCTCAGCGTCTTTGGTGGTGATATCTTCTAAAGGAGGAAAGAAAAGTCGGGAATCAAACATTGGTTGAAAGTGATAACACTGGAGATGAGGGCCAAAATAGTCGGTGAAAGCAATAGGACTTGTGGTGGAATAGGTAATCTCATTATCAGAAGCATATATGCTTGCATGACCTTCAAATATGGGGTCATGCATAAAAAGGTGAGAGGGCTAGTGAGGCTAAAAGATCCTTAGTTAAATCATCTAAAAAGTTAGGGTGGAAGTTGTTTCCATGGTGAGCCTGGGAAATAGTCCCGGTGAAAGCCGGATATAGTCAGGAGAGTGTAAGAGGAAAAAGTATCCACAACATCAGAATCAATAGTATAATAATAGTCTAGGGGTGAAGACAGTGATATATAGATAGTACCCAGTGGAAAATAACATAAAGTTATTATATATAATATAAATATTAGTATATTAACTCCATGTGAAATTTCTAACACAAACTATTCCTGGAAACTGCAGTGGCACGGAGGACTTCTTAGATGGAAAAAGTAGTTAAGTTTAGTTTTTACCCTTGTATCTCTATAACACATATACACTGATACCAATCTGTGGTACAACCCCATATTTGACATAAGCAGCGGAGCTAATATGGGTAATTACTCTCATGAATCAACAGCCATAATCATAAAAACGACTCATAAATAAGACGTGTTAGGAAAATTTAGTTTATCATTCATTATATCATCAGAGTTTTACAAAAAGAGGTCCCAAATCTAAAAACATAAAGTTTACAAAATAACAATTTAGCCATCTTCAAGTCGTGCCACTCCGTGCCATAGGTTCACAATACTTTCGATAAACATGCTAAAAGGTTCCAATATAAAGGTTGAGTGAAAATCATCGGTTATGAAAATAGTTGAATACAAGTCATCATAGACATGGTTATGTTGTTTATAACACCAATAAAATTAAGTATAATAATTGCAATTGCATTTACAATTATCATAGTAATAATCGAATACAAGTTATCATAAGTGGTAATAATTGCAACACATACAATTATCATGAAAAACAGTATTATTGCCCTAAGCTCATGATATCAATACGTTAACATGGAAATCACCGTAGGGCATTGCTTGATGAACAATATATCCAAGAAGCTATAAGGTAACTAGCCAAGGTTACCCATTTAAAGTCAAATATGAGTCGTTTTGGTTACCCCAAGAACGAGTATAACCAAACCGGGAGTCCTTCACCACCCAATAAATCTATCCACGAATATTTCGTTTTCTTGCCAAGTAATTAATGTTTCCAAGTGAATGGAAAAAGTGGCACTGGAAGGTACTTAGGCAATAATAATCTGGATAGCATACAGTTGGAAAAACACTTGCATTCATGGTTTAAGCATGTATCCCCCTCGCGGGTTTATAAAATATTCAAAAGATTTAAAATGCGAGGCTATGAACTCACCTTAACAGAAAAATCTGATTGATGGCAAAAGTATATGAAATGAAAGTAAACGGTCTCGTCACGTAACTGAGTAATAGGTCAAGTCTTAGTGTATTGTTTATGGTTTTCAAAACTTTATAAAAGTTTAACATACATCTACTTTAGATGGAAATATTTATGGAAATATTTTATCACTGTTCGGGCTATCATAATTCAGAGGTCATGTAGTAAACGTTTGAGGAGCCAGGACACTTTAAATCGTAAATCCAGCAAACTCATCAAAACGTATATCCAAATGAAATCCCTCACATGAAATTCTCTAGTAACGTGATACGATAAGATTTTAAGTTTCTTCAAAAGCTAGTCGATGATAAATTACGTTAAATATATAACGTAATTGTTTGATAATGCGTCGATCGATGATTAATAACGATAAATGTGTCGGGTTTTAACAAAACCGAGTCTTATAATATTGGTATATACTAAAATGAAAACTAAAGTAAAGCAAAGACACAAAGTGTCATAACAATACTCAAAACCTAATGGTGTCTTTATTAATGAGAAAGAGGCTCTGTCAAAAAATGACATATGCAAAACAATAATCTCAAACAAAGAAAGCATATCATCACAACACATGGTGTCCATATAGAGAATACTAAAATGAAAACTAAAGTAAAGCAAAGACATAAAGTTTCATAATAATACCCAAAACCTAATGGTGTCTTTATTAATGAGAAAGAGGTCTCGTCAATAAATGACATGCAAAACATAATCCAAACAATTCATGCAAACGCATTTATTCAAACAGAAAGCATAAAGAAACTCCAAGCATCCTATGGTCTCTTCTAGCCATTTCGCTCTATCTTAGGACCATTAAGCTTACCTAAAAATGATGCTTAAAACGTCAACATAAAGTTGAGCGAGAATCATAGGTTTACGACATACACAATCTTATCACCGCCAAACCTCATTTTGCATATTGAGATCCATAATACTAAACATATCATATCATAACGTAACAGGACGGAATGTGCCCGCGATCCAATACACATAACTACAGCAATCTTAAAAACATTTTAACATGACAACAAGCATCATTCTCACCCCAAAATAACATGAGAAAAAGGGGCTATGAAACTCACCTTTGCTTAGCTTTCCAAAATATTCCAACAAAAAGCTTCACAAACAACTAACACAAATCTAAACAACAAAATAACTCGTGTTACACGCTACTAAGCCAAAAGCTTAATGCACATGTAACAATCATATGATGGATGTCTAAGGTGTTCTATTAACCCCATGGGTCACCCCGACACCATACCCAACTTTAACCACTTCGTTAACAAGTTTCACTAGTTAGTCACAATTTGTTCAAAACTGCAGAATTTTAACGTGACTTAACGTACTCAAAACCTCTACTTACTGACCTCCATAATTCATACCAAAAATCACCTATGTTCATTTATGAGTATATTAACTACCTCATGATTCCCAAGAGCCATTTACATGCACAAGTACTCCTAAGAAAATCAAACTTCAAAACAGTCCCAATTCGGATCTGTTTGCACACTAAAAAGTTTGGACCTAAAAACCATACTTAGACTCCAAATCAGAAGCTCTCCTTTGGGGGATTTCTAATAGACACATAGAACTAAACTCCTGTAGAAGGGCTAAGCTAAATTCGAATTTTAAGTGGGGGTTTTATACCTCGTAATCTGACCTAAATCTGACCCGTATTTACTGCTTTGACAACTTTTCTTGCAACCAACGTTTGAATGACTTCCCGACCTCAAAAACCTTCGAGGCCGGATGTTCTGGAAACTAGACTCTCTGAGCTACATCATAGGCACCGGAAACTTGAAAAAAGCTATTACCATCATTGAGATATCAGCCAAACAACACAGCCCTAAATTTTGCCCCAATCTAAATCAAATTCTAACGCGATCTAAACCCTAACGAATACACCCATATGATCATAATTAAACCCTAAACATTATAACATGTTTTTAGCGAGCGAGCGCGAGAGCGCTTTACCAAATGTTATGAAACTCTAATTATCCATCATAATAATTATTACATATTTTTAATGATAATTAACTCAAAGGATTATAATTTATACCTTAAATCTTGGAATCTTGAACACAAAAATCACCAAACTTGAAAAAAATATTTTTCTTCTTCCTCCTTTGATAAAATTCGGCTGGGACAATTAAAAATAAGGGAGAGAAGGGTTTTTGGTATTTATAAGGTTTACAAAAAGGTTTAGGATATATATCTTTTACCAATTTTAATTAGATTAAGATTTGTTTTCCTTTTTTTTCTTCCTTTCTTTTTGGCCGATTTCCCCTTTATATATATATTTTTATATTTTATATTTATTTATTTATTAATTACTTAATTATTTGCATTACCTTAAGTTTTTATAAAAACCTAAGCTTATTTGAGTATACCTTTTTGCGTAAACGCAATTTACTAGACTTTTAAAATAAATAACTTTTCATTTTTATTTTAACCTAACTTTCCAAAAATAGAAATTCACATTTCAATTCGTAACTAAACTACAACACTATATCATTACCTAACATTACAACACATAAATACGTATACAATATAATACTTACACGATAAATCCTATAAACCTGCTTATAACCACAAAATTATTTCCTTGTCACTAAAAGTGAACGAAATGAATTCAACCAATCTCACCACCATTCCAATCTTATTGAGATGATCACACTTAATAGATTGACTGCCAATTTCTCACATAATCCACATAAACATATATAAACACATATAATCACATAACCCATTCATTGCAACAGATACATAAGTCAACACTAATAGTTTGACTAACCTGCTCAAGTCATGGTTGTCACAGTATCCCCTCCTTTAGGAAATCTTGTCCTAAGATTTAACTAAAAGGTTCAACTCTATCATTACCAAACAATAAATCAAGGATACTTATCTTTCAAGTAGTCCTCCCATACCCATGTTAACTCAAAGTTACACTTTGAATTCCAACTAACTTTCACAAGATATCTTACTAAAAAATTTAATCATACTGCCAAACACCACTTTGCCTGCCCACAAAAGGGTACGCATAGCAGCATAATCGCTCCAAACGAAAAGAAACATCCAACTACCTGAACCTCGCCCGTCATCGAGGAGACTCCTCAAAAACCTTAAGTTGCATAACAACGTCATTTACAACCCGGTCTCGCAACTCATCAAACAAGAACTGTCTTGAACCCAAGTTATAAGTTGTTACAAAGCCCAACGTTTTTGAAAAATTGGCTCGACTTCGAGTTTATTCATAAAATATCTTTAACCAAAATTACACAAACACATCTAAGGGCATACTAAGGTCTACAAGAAACCTTGCGTACCCAACTTTAACTAAAAACTCCCAAGGATCCCTTGCTCAACGAACAAGTGTGGATACTCAGTTTACCTAAAGTCCTAAAGACCTCGCTTCGAGCCCAAATGGACCTTAACTACCACCATTCTGCTACATTTTAACCTCTTAACTTCACGGTCGCTATTCTCAACAGGTTCCTCAACAAAACGAAGAGTTTTGTCAACCTTTATCTCATCCAATAGCACATGCAGACTGGCATCTGCCAGACATTGTTTTTAGGTTTGACACATGAAACGTGTCATGTACTCCACTTAATTCCTCAGGCAATCTCAACCGATAGGCTATAGGACCGAATCTTTCAAGAATCTTAAATGGCCATACATACCTCGGTGCTAACTTACCCTTTTTCCCAAAGCGAATTACACCTTTCCAAGGCGAAACTTTTAGCATAACCCGGTCTCCTACCTCAAACTCTAACGTTTGCGTCTATTATCAGCATAGCTCTTTTGACGGTCTCTTGCCGCTTTGAGCTTTTCTTTTACCAATACTACCTTATCTTTCATATCTAGTACTAACTCAGGCCTAGTCAAACTACTCTCTCCAATCTCTGCCCATAGAACAGACGACCTACATTTCATTCCATACAAAGCTTCAAACGGAGCACACCAGATGCTTGAATGATAACTACAACCAAAATCAATAACACATGCCCTCATTATATCTTCCCAAAGTCTAAATCATACGTTCACTTTGTCCATCCGCTTGAGGATGCTAAGCAGTACTCAAATCCAATCGTGTCTCTAACACTTTCTGCAGCGTCTGCCAAAACCACGAGGTAAATCATCCATCTCAATCTGAGTTAATCGTCACTAGAATTTCATTCCTTGCTATTATCTCATCAATATAAATCCTTGCCAACTTCACATCTTGAAATTTTCTTGTATAGCTAGAAAATGAGCTAACTTGGTCAGTCAATCGACCATCACCCAAATCACATCATACTCACTACTTTGACCTTGGAAATTTAGTAATAAAATTCATGGTGATTCTATCTCATTTTCACTCAAGTATCTCAGGCTGTTGTAGCAAGCCAAAAGTCTTTGACATTGCAGCTTTCACCTCTTAAACAAATCCAACAATTGCTAACATAGGTAACTATATATTTTCTACACGTGGCTACCAATACATGTCTCCAAGGTTATAGTACGTCTTATCCGCTCCCGGATGTACCAAGTACCTTGATGCATGAGCCTCATCCATTACTACCGTCCTCATCATTCCCTACTAACAGAACTCATATACGATCCATAAAGTACAAACTCTCGTCCTCCTTCTTTTCCATATGTCAATCTAACCCATGAAGCCTTTCTGCGCGTACGTTCTCTTGCTTGAACGCCTCACTTTGGGCTGCCAATATCATTCCTCTTACTCCATACTGAATGATCATAGCCATCGCTCGAACACGTCTAGGTTTCACTCGTTCCTTCCTACTTAACGCATCAGTCACCACATTTGCCTTACCTGGATGGTAGCGAATTTCATACTCATACTCACTATACAATTTAATCCATAAAGTACTAACCATCATCTGCCCTCTTTTCCATTTGTTGGTCCAGGTCACGCAGCATTTCTGCTGGCGCGTTCTCTACCTTGGACGTCTCACTTGAAGTAGCCAATATCTTGTCCTTAACACTTGACTGGATAGTCATGGACATTGCTCTTACTCGTCTTAGTTTCACTCTCCATTTCTTCTCAACGCATCAACCACTACATTCGATTAATCGAAGCGTCACACAAATCATTCCTCAAAGTCTAGAAAGCCTCTTCTCGTTCTGCGCCCTACTCATACTTCTGATTCCTCTAAGTTAGGGAAGTAAGGGGTTTAACAATCTTAGAAAAGTTTGCGATGAAACGTAGGTAAGTAACCTGCCAATCCTAAGAATAATCATATCTCGGATGGTGTCGTAGGTACTTCCCAATTCTTCACTGCCTCACACTAGTAACCTTAGCATACAACTTCTCCTTCCTCAGTAATTCCAACTCTAACTTCAAATGAACTCCATGCTCCTCTTCTTAACAAACAACACTGGTGCTCCTCACGGAAAATGACTAGGTCGTATGAAACCTTCGTCTTGCAACTCTTGAAGTTGTTCAGACAATTCTTGCATTTCCAAAGGTGCTAGACGATATGGAGACTTCGCGACTGGCGTCGCTCCAGGAACTAAGTCTACGCGGAACTCAACTTGTCATTGCGGTGGTCATTGACAAGTCTTCCGGAAACACGTCAATAAAGTCTCGTACTAACCACAAATGCACTTTTTACTTTTATCAAAAGAATAAGCTAGAAAATACAGCTTAAAAGTGGCAGTTTGGCTTACAAGGGCTTAAAGGCAAAAATGTTGCTAAGTCTTGGCTTGTGTTGGTCGTTTAAGCTAGGACTAAGGAAAAATAAGCAAAAGGGCTTAATCTAACCCTAGGTAAGCTAAAAGGGCTAAGAGCTTAAGACTAATAAGCTGTTGAAACAGCTTATTATGACAGAAACACTAAAAACTTAAAAAGGCTAAAAAAAACTTAAAGTTATTGGACAAATAAGCTAGGAAAAAGTAAATAAGCTCACAACCTAACTAGACTAACTTAAAAAAAACTACTAGGAGACAATATGAGCTTATGAAATAAGCTCAATAAGCCAAAGTCAAAAATAATTGATCCTACACCTAAGTCATTCAAAAACAGTCAAAGTGCTAGTTTGGGCTTAAAAATAAGCCCACAAATAAGCTTTTCAAAAGCTGAAACTAAACAAGCTTATACTAGAGCTTATAAGCTCCTGAAATAAGCCAAGAAATTGGGCTTTATAACACAACAAGACAAAGAGAAAGGGGCTTAAAATCTCCCCTTTGCACCAGGGGAGATTTAAGCTTAACCTAAGTGGCTTATTTGACAGCTTATTTTAAGCTGTCAAATAAGCTCAAATTAAAAAGAAAACTAAAAACAGATTTAGTACTCTAGCTAAACAGCTTGTGCACAAATTTTGGACTTTTAAAAACCATTTTTACCTGCTGAGTTTGGATGGTGAAAAAGGGTCTTTGGGTTTTTAGAAACTGTTGCAAAAAAAACTTGGTGAATTTTGACTCACAAAGTCAAAAGACCAAGGGATGTGGCAGCTTGTTTTTAACACACAAGGTACACACTTTTTGAACCCTTAACTCAAATTCACAAGTGCTTATCTAAATAAGCACTTGTGGTGTCTTTAAGAGTCTCACAGTTTCAAAAAGGGTGTATATACTTTTGAAAAACAATTTTCCAACTAAAAATGTTTTAAAAACAGCTTTAAAGTAGCTTAAAACTTGTGCTTAAACTGACTAAATGACCTTAACCCAAGGTCAAAACCATTTTGACCCGTTTTTAAGCTTATGCCAAACACCCCTTTAATTTCTTAAATTGGATTTAGATACTTTAAAAGGCTGTTTTAACTTACAATTCTAAAAGGCAAAGGACAAATAAGCATTAAGTAACCTTAATGAACAAAAATAAGCTGGGAATAAGCACTCTAAAGAGCTAAAACAAAATAAGCTAAGAAAATCTAAAAATTAAGACTTTAAAAGAGAAAAATGTACTTACTCTTGTCCAAGCTTTTACAAGGAACTTGTTACCCCTCAAGGGCTTTCAGCTACAAGCTCTAGCTTATAAATAAGCTAGTGAATAAGCCAATAAGCTCTTCCAAGTTTAGCTTATCTTCCAAATGGCTTATTCTTGAATTTTTTAAACAAAAGCTTATAAAACTATAAACTATGAAGAGTTTAAGTTTTATAAGCTTAATAAGCTGCTATAAGAGCTTATAGAGGCTTATTTAACATATATAAAGATAATTTAAATCGTTTGATAATAAATGCTTAAAACGGGTATAAATCTTAAAAACTCAAATGCTTCATTAATGGATAAAAATGGTACAAAGAACTTCAAAATAAGCTGTAAATAAGCATGAACAAATAAAAGAGACTTAACTTAAAGAAAAACAAAAACTTATGTCTTAAATCGGCTCACATAGCCTTTTATTTATACTAAACCCTAAACCTTCAAACTTGCAAGGTGTTTTTCTTCTGTGAGAGGTTCCAAAGCATTAATCCAAGCCATCCATAATCCTTGTGCTTCTTTTAAAACCATCTTGACCATTGATTCGGCTACTTTTATGGGAAATAGGGAGATTGCCAACATGGCAAGGGTTCTCTTTTGGTGGAAAAGATAGTGGAGGAGGGGGGAAGTGGTTACCCATGGGGGAATTGGGTTGCAGGGTAAAAGTGGGTTTGTAAACCCGTGATTTGGTTGGGAGATGAAATAGGCGGGAAAACAAGTTATGAAAAAGAAAGTGACAGGCGTGGGTTTGGGAATTTGGCAAAGTTAGTCCCTCATGGTGTTTTGTTGGATTGCACCCATGGTCCTTGTGGTGTTATAACTTTTGGGGACTTGGCAGAAATAGTCCCCAAAGGTTATAACACCTTTTGCACCACTCGTCCTTTGATGTACATAAGTTAGGCTCTTTGGCAGTTTAAGTCCTCGTAGTGTATCTTTGCAAAAATGGCAAGTTGGCCCTTCTCTTCTTTTCTCCTCTTTTCTCTTATAAATATAAGGTTTAGGGGTTTGGCAATTTCAACCCTTAAACTTATATTTCTTGATTTGATGACTTTTGGATTTGTCGGGGTTGACTTGGGTTGACTTTGACTTTGACCAGTTGACTTTTCTGTTGACTTTTTTCACACTTGGGCTTGGATTTGACTGTGTCTTCTCCACGCTTTTCCATTCCGTGTCCGGTTTTGTCTTTTTAGCTTCGTTTTTCGTCCTTTTCTTTGATATCCGTTCCTGCACAACACAATTAGCAAAACAAGCATATATTTGGCATTTTAAGTTCGTTTTTGGTTATTTTAGCTCGTTTTTAAAGGTAAAAGGTATGTGTAATTAAGCACATACCAAAATCCCCCATACTAAGGTATTGTCGTGTCCTCACGCAATGTTATGAAGTAAACATTTACGAAAACTAAGAATCTCAATCCCCCTCGACTAATAACTTTGAAAAGTAGCAAAGTGTTCGTCAAGGGAAACTAAAGAATCAAAAGCTTCGACAAGTCCCGTTTTCACCATTTTTTTTTATCTATACACTAACTATCCCTAATATTTTTGGATTTTCCTTTTTCTTTTCTCGACTACCTGTTTGACTTCCTTTATTATATCAACATTGGGATCATAGAATGAGAAGCGTCCATAGAAAGATCTACGGATGTCCGAATGGATAAATTCATCGTCCCCGATTTTTCACTAGTTCCAAACCAAGCAATTAAACAAGATCATTTGTCAATATAAGTCTAAATGCTAAGCACTCATACTTATGACTTGTGAACTTTTACTCCCAACATGAATATATGATTTAAATGTGTGTACTCATTTCAACTCAACCATAGATCAACTTATTTCCATAGTCGTAATTCAAGATGAATCATGACTCAAAGCAACAACTTGTAACTTGATTTTAAAGAATGAAATTTTAACTGTAGAACTTTTTGCAACATCTTCATCATTATAATCATAAGTTCTTAAAGCTAGGAATGCGTTGCTTAGTTTGAACACCTACCTAGGCCTCGCTCCCTAGTAGGATATCACAACCAACGACCGGTGTTCTTAGTTTGAAAACCCACCCCGTTGCTAGCGTAGTGGGAAATCACATCAACACCTTCTTCCTATTATGGCTAAGGATAAGTGTCTTAGTTTGAACCCTCACCTAGACCTCGCTTCCTGGTGAGATATCACAACACACCAAATCCCTAGAAGTAAAGATGTCTTAGTTTGAACCCCCACCTCGTGGTTAGCGGAGTGGGATATCACGACACATCTTTTACTTGTTCCATATAATCAAATGTATGCTTCATTGGCATAATTTCAATATTCATGCATTTTTGCATTCATACTTCATTCATGCTTCTTTGGCATTTTAACTTTCAAATTACTAAGAACAGAAAAATCTCGCTTTAAAGAATCAAGTTACAAATTTGAAGCTTTTTTAGAAAACATCGATTGACTTAGTTGAATAGAAATGAGCACGTATGATTAGGTGGATTAGGAGCTAATGGGAGAAAAAGCCACAAGTTACTCATATAAGTTTTAGAAGAATCTTGCTCAGCACATAAACTTATATTTAACTCTATCACTTCTTGTTCTTCACCTTATTAAAATTCGAAGCAATAGAATTCGTGAAAGCTTAGCCTACAAGCGGTAAGTTGAGGAACTAGCTAGGGCTCAACACGCCCGATCGAGTCAAAAATTATTCTCATTCTACCCATTAGGAAAGTCAAAACTGTGACAAAACACTTATTTTATTTTTGAAAATTTTTAAAAATTTTCAATTTTTTTGGTATTTTTGCAAAAATTTGGTGGTAAAAACGGGATTGCGTGATAACAACGACTGCAGGCAAAAATCAAATCGAAGATCCCCCCCCCATACTAGAACTAAACATCGTCCTCGATGTTTCAAAGGGGTTCCTACGCAAATCTAAGGCCGTTTATTAAGTGTGCCAAAAGATAAAACGTTAGTCGATTAGATTTGGATACTGGATTCCCAAAATGAAGCTGAGGATGTGAAACTCTTGTGGATACTGCGAGCATGAGAGTCTTCACAATCCGGGAAATCCTGGACATACAACACAAAGCACACAAAACATGGACAAAACACGGGTAATGGAAGAGGTAAGCCTTTTCACACAGAAACACTTATTTATTACTACTGATAAGCATGGGGTGCCTCCCACGAAGCGCTTGTTTAAGGTCGCTATGCTTGACCCGTCCCCCGAATTTATTGGTCCATGGGGAACGTCTGGAGATCCGGGACAACCTCGGTTGGTATGTCCCCTCCAAAGTAGTGTTTCAAACGATGACCATTCACTTTGAAATTTGGCCCGGAGTTTTGGGATAACTCGACAGTGCCATATGGAAAAACTTGGGTTACAGTGAATGGTCCACTCCATCGTGTCTTGACTGTTGCCCGAGAAAACTTCAATCTAGAGTTAAAGAGAGGACTCACACCGACGTTGAAAACGCAATGTTTTGATTTTGGGAGTCTTGGATTCTCTTTTTTTCTCTTATAATCAAAGGAATTTTTCAGGCATGATCACGAAGTTCATTAAGTTCATTGAGTTGAACTTTTCTGTGATCACCCGCGGTTTTGATATCAAAGTTTGTATGCTTAAGGTCCCAGTAAGCTTTGTGCTCGAGCTCGATCGGAAGATGACATGCCTTCCCGTACACCAACTTGTATGGAGTACACCCAGGGTGTTTTGTAAGCTGTGCGGAAGGCCCAAAGTGCGTCATCTAATTTGTCCGACCAAGAGGCACAGTTTTCGCCCACGGTCCTTTCAAGAATCCTTTTTAAACCACGATTGGATACCTCAACTTGTCCACTTGTTTGTGGATGATACGCGGTGGAGAGACGATGAGTGACTCCGTATTTAAGCATGACCTTTGAAAATTGGTCATTGCAAAAATGGGTTCCGGCTATCACTTAATATATGCAACGAGGGCACCAAATCTGGAGAAGAGAGATTTAAGAAATTTACAAACAACTCGGGCATCATTGGTGGGGAGCGCATGTCGCTTTCAACCCCTTTTGATAGTTAATCACTCTGCCAACGAGTATATATTGATTCCCTCTTAATACGGAACGGCCCATAAAGTCAATGCCCACATTCAAAGATTACGCAAACTTGGATAGAGTTCTGTGGCCTTTCATCACGTTTGCGAAATTTTGCCTTGAACGTTGACAAATGTCACAATGGGTGACAAAGTCGTGGGTCATCCGTTTAATTGTTGGCCCATAACATTCCGAATCGAAAGCCTTTTTAGCGGTGTAATTGGCACCAAGAGTGTCCCCCGGTGGGTCCACTGTGGCAAGCTTTGAGAATGACAAAGCTTTCTTGCCGCCGACACACAACCGCCTAATTACTTTGGTCTGCACAGATTTGAACAAGAAGGGGTCGTCCCAAAAGTAGTGTTTGACGTCTTTAGAAAAACCTTTCTTATTGCTATTGGGACGACATTCCGTTGATCCACAAATTCCCGCATGATAGTTTGCCAAAAATCGGGCAAACATTGGGCATAATCATCACCCACGAAAAGTAACCATCCCAAGTGTCTCGGAGAAATTTCCATAATTTCGCTTTTTCTCGAGCTCACATTGATGGGGATTTTTTCAAGTTCTAAAAGGTTGATCTGCGCGAGATTTCTTCTGCTCCTTTTAATCACGATAACGACATCAAATCTTGGATCATCAAAATCCACCAGAGCAATCTTGGCTTAGCAAGCCTGCTTAGCAAGCAAGTACTTGAGAGAGCCGAGGGGTCCCGTATACATGCATAAACTTTTGGATAAGACAAGATATGGCCGATTTCTCGAAAGCATTACACTACGCAAGTAAATATCCTTTCCGTTTGTAGTGTAATGTCTTGAGAGCCTCGTCATTCGTTTTGCTTGCATAGTGGTATTCGGCTGGAAGTGCTTGGTCTTACGTTGCCCTAGGACTAGCCCCAACAGCAAAATCACTTGCATCACACATGATTTTCAAAGGTATGTCCCAATCGGGAGCAACGAGAATGGAGCTATGGGTTAACGTTCATTCTTAAGGGTTTCCCAAAATGCTTCAATGCTTCCTTTGAGAAGATAAACGGGTTTCATTTTTTCAAGGAGGCTGGGTCATAGGCCGGGCGATTTAGGAAAAATCCTGAATAAATCGTCGTGTAGAACCGGCATTACCGAAAAAAACTGCGAAAAACCCTTCACGGTAGTGGGGATGAGGCAATTTTGCAATGACATCCACTTTTGCCTTATCAACCTCAATCCCGGATTTAGAAATCTTATGGCCAAGGACTATGCCTTCCTTGACCATAAAGTGGCACTTTTCCCAATTAGCATCAAGATTGTGTCTTTCACAACTTTGGAGCATTTTGTCTAAATGGGAAAGGCAAGAGGAGAAAGAGTCACCATAAACTGAGAAATCATCCATGAAGACTTCCATGGTTTTCTCAATCATATCGTGAAAGATTGCAACCATACACCTTTGGAACGTGCCCGGTGCGTTACATAACCCAAAGGGCATGCGACGGTAGGCAAATGTCCCGTAAGGGCAGGTGAAGGTGGTCTTCTCTTGATCAAGTGGGTCAATCAGGATCTGAAAGTAACCGGAGAATCCATCCAAAAAGTAATAGTAACTCATGTTCTCGCTAATCATTCAAGCATCGTAATACCAAGAAAAAAAAAAATTTGGGGTAAAAAAAAGGGAAATGGTCTTTACGAGTTGCATCATTGAGTTTTCGGTAATCGATGCAAACTCCCGGCCAAAAAAAAATCCCGTAACCAACCTAGTGGGTATTAACTCATTGTCTTCATTTTTCACAATGGTTATGCCTCCCTTCTTAGGGACACAATGAACCGGGCTTACCCAGGGACTGTCAGAGATAAGGTAAATTAACCCGGCATCAAGAAGTTTGATAACTTCTTGCTTAATAACCTCATGGATTTTGGGGTTAACCCTTCTCTGATGTTGAACTACGGGTTTGGCATTTTCCTCCATCAAAATCTTATGGGTGCAAAACTGTGGATATATCCCCTTTAATATCAAGAAATCTTCCAACTATGGCATGTTTGTGTGACATGAGAACCTTGATCAGGCGTTTCATCCTGTCATCATTCAAGTTTTAAGCGATTATAAACGAGGTATTTGTCCATCACCCTCCAAAAACGCATACTCAAGATGGGATGGTAAGTCTTTGAGTTCAAGGTCGGGAGGATCTTCACATGAAGATTTAACCTTTTCAGGCACATTAATTTCACAAACTGGTGACGGAGGGAGATTTGGGTCACTATTGATCACACTTAACAACTCCTCAAGGTAAACAGTATCTCCCTCGGGATCATAGATGCCATCAACACCCGGTGGTATTGAAATCCTAATGTTTACAAAGAAAGCCATCGATCCACTTCCATTAGAAAATCACTTCCTCCCGAATGGGAAGAGAAAGATGGAGAGCGTGAATCGATCGCGTGAAGACCCAAGTAGAAGTGGGATTGCCACTTTAGAAATTTCAAAGTACTTCTTGAACATATTCTTCACAACAATGTCAATAACTTCGACGTACGGTTAACTGATTTCAATGATATTGTAGGAGAGAGTTTTAGTATCACCAACTTTGAAGGTTACGGATTGGTCATCATGTCTAAGGGTCATTTGTTCACCGTGAACATCTATTAAGGCACGTGCCGTCCTCAAGAAAGGTCTTCCTAAGATTAAGGGAGCCCGAGGATCGGCAACATAATCAACGACCACAAAATCGGCAGGAAAGAAGAACGTTCCAACTTTCACGAAAACATCCTCGGCGATGCCAGGGTGGAGTAGAAAACGTCCAATTCGCAAGCTCAAGTATCATTCGGTTTTGGTCAAAGCTGGAGACTTAGATCTTTCAAAATGGAGAGAGGCATGTAGGTTAGATGCTTGCGCCCGAGATTGGCTAAGCTAAGCATTCATCTCATCTCCGGAAAATCACAAAAACAAAACGGTAATAAGAAATCTACCGGGGTCTCCAAGTTTCTCGGGAAACTTTTTTAGGATAACCGCCGAGCAATTCTCGTTTACCGGTGTCTTTGTCAACTCAAATTATCTTATCCTTGTCATTGAGGACTTCTAACATTGTGCAAATTTGGGCATGTGTAGGAGATCGATCCGCGAAACTTAGCTCGAAATGGCTAAATTCCGAAAAATCTCCATAAATTATGAAGCTAGAAGATTGTCTTTTTCTTTCATGGAACTATTCTTGGTTGGCCCTTGAAAGGATAAGGAAATGTTGGTTTAGTTTTGAACAACAACGGCCACCAATTTGGGTCATTAGTTTGGACCACCAGATGTTGGATGATTTCGTGCTTGTTTTTGCACCGCACCTTTGTCACCCTCGGGTTCATTTTCCTGTCCTCTTTGGAGGAGAAGAAGTTCGAGGTCCATTAGTAGGAAACACCGGCTTCGGGTATAATTGCTTTCACAAAAGCCATATCACCTTTCGGGTTAGCAATGGTGTTGCTTGGAAGAGAACCCGAGCCCGAAGTAGAAGCGGTATTGCTATTCACGAATTTGGTGATTAGGTCCGTTATATTTTTGCCATCATTATTTTGCATATTTTGCATAACCCGCGTCATTAGCTTTTGACGTAGTGATTCAAAATCGGACTTAGATACCACACCTGGTGTTGGATGAGCAGAGCGGGAGCTTGGTATGGTGGAAGCTTGAAAAGTCGGGTTGATTAATCTGAGGCTGGTAAACTGTCCTTTAAATTGAAATTATTACCTTACCATCGATTTTGGTTCAAATTGTTTCCCTGATTCTGGTTGAAATTGATCCCCGATATTATTGGTGTCTTGAATGTTTGCATAGGAGGAAAACCGGGAGTCGAATTTGGTTAGCAACCATCTGAGGTCGGTAACTGGCATTCCCTTGGTTGTAGTTAACTGCGGCGGCTTGTGACACGTATTCTTGGATATTGTCACGATAGTCATTGGTGGCTGGACAATTCTGGTAAGAATGTCCACCCCCGCAAGTTACACAACTTTGCTCAACCGCTTTTACGGAAGCGGGAGCTGGAGTTTGGTTTTTCTTATCGAGAATCAATGCTCTAACCATATCTTTTAACTCAGCAACATCGGATGAAACTGCGGGGGTAGAAGAGCTCGTACTCACTTTTGAAACAATGGCTTTGCTTCGTGATTGACGAACTTTGGACTTGCTCTCGATGATTTTTAGGCATTCTCGAGGCATTTTGTCCAAAAAGTTACCACCCGCAGCGGAGTTCAATGAATCTTGATCATTTGAATTTAGGGCATTATAGAATGTATCGAGTTGATGCAATTCTGAAAACCCATGATGAGGGCATCCCCTTAAAAGATCATTGAAACGATCCCAAGCCTCATAAAACGTCTCATCAAATTTTTGCTGAAATCTCGTGATTTCATTTCTGAGATTTGTCGTTTTAGAGGGAGGGAAGAATTTGTTAATAAATTTCAAAACAAGATCATCCCATGTTTCAATCGACCGAGGGGGTTCTTTTTCTAGCCAAATCCGGGCTGCCCCTTCGAGAGAAAACGGGAAAAGCATAAGCTTAACCGACGTATTTGGTACGTTCGGAATCTTCATCGTAGAAGTGATCTTGTTGAAATATCGGATGTGGGCATGTGGGTCTTCTTTATCGTGTCCAAAAAATTGCTTGTTTTGAACAAGATTAAGTAGACCATGCTTGATCTCAAAGTTGTTCGCGGTAATTTCGGGAACAACGATCGCATCCTCGTAACCCTCGGTGGGTGCTTCGAGCAATTGCGCCATAGTACGATTATCGGCCATCGTAACTATGGGAGGATTATCAGGTTTCTCAAGATTAGATGATTCAACAGAAGTTTGTCGAACTTGTGGTTGTCGACGTCTACGGGCTTGAGAACGAGTGCGCATGCACAAAATAGAAATATAAAAAGAAAATTTACACTAATTTTTTTTTTTTGGTTTTTCAATGATTTATTCACAATGTATTTTACCGGACAATGAGATAAGACAACTTCAACCAAATAATCTACTTACTTCACGGTAGCTCTCAAAAAGATAAACGCACAGGTGAGCGGAGGAGTAGGAATAGCGCGAAGCTTATTTCTCCTTTCGGGTCGTAGTTCCTAGGAACAACCCTCCTTATACCCACTTTATAGTTTGTTTAAATTTTCAAGGTGAGCCGTACGTCGTAAGAGACACAAAAGGCAAGTTTTTAAATCTTTTGTTCGAGTTGGGAACCAACAAGTTCACCGGAACTTATTATGATAATACCTCAGTTGAGAATATTATATTTTGGTATTTTACCAAGTTGTGAATTTTATTTTCTTTTTTATGGACAATGTTTTTATGTTTTTGGTTTTTCTTTGGTTTTTATACTGATAATTATACTAAAAGAAATGAAAAATATTTTTGTACTTTTTTTTATATTTTTATAATAAAAGAAAATATTCACAGTTTAAAACACAATTGATCAACGTAACGATAAACGGTTGCACAGCCTCCCCGGCAACGGCGCCAAAAATTGACTGGCTGGATTCACACCGTAAATATATATAATATATAATAAAATATAAAATATATAAATAAGTGTAAAAACCAGCAATCAATGAAACCGAGAAGTAGTATAGAGCTTTCCCGGGTCGTTTATCCCCAACGAGGCTGGAATGGTAAATCGATACGATCGAAGATTTGAGTTTGAAGGAAGGAATTGGTTTGGGAAGTTGAAAAAGTCAAATTAGATAATAACGGACTAAAACGTTTAAGAAAAACCTAGAAATTACGAAATTAAACTAGAAAACGAGACCCCGAATCCCGAACAAAAGGGGGAAAACCTAAAATCTTTAAAAATAAACCTACGAAGAAATTTTTGCTTCTAAACTACTCTAGGGATCAAATAACGAAGAATGAAAAAGACTAGACCGAAAACGGAGTTCGTTTGACCCAAAAACGAGTCAAAACAAAATCCCGTACCCGGACCCGTTCTTTAAACGATGAAAAGTTATAAAAATGACCCTACGAAAAATTTTATATTTTTCCTACAAACTAGATGACAAAAGAAAATTTTCTAAAAAAGCAAAATATTTTTTTGATAATTTTTGTATTTTTTATGAATTAAATAAACTTTTATCTAAATTAAATTATAAATATAAAATAATTACACGATCACTAAAAATTCTGAAAAAATTACAAAAAATATTAGACTTTATAAGAATCCTACGAAAAATAATAACAAAAATAAGCTATGGAATAAGCCCCTGAAATAAGCTTTTGCATGCTTAAAAGCCGTATGGCTCAAACACACCATAAAATACCAAGCACCTTGGGTCTTACAAAAAGACCCAAGGGCGCAGTGGTAGAGTGTGTGAGTGAAAGAGGATTATCGCTTGATGGCCGGTTTCGAGTCTTGCTCACCCGTACCAAGTAGTCTTCCCCTTTTTTTTTCGAAAACTCAAAGAAGCAAGTTGTATAAGCTCGTGGCTTAACAACTTTGTCAACTAGAGCTTTTGCTGAAAAGCAATGAATAAGCTTATAAATAAGCTTAAAGTTGACAGAAATGCTAAAAATGCTTATAAGCAAAAAAAGGCTAAGTCTTTTTAGACTTAGGGTCGAAATAAGCTAAGACAAAATGCTTAGAAATAAGCTAATGGTCCCACATAAACTAAACTAAATGAGCTAAAAATGGAAAGGAAAAGCTAAACTAGATAAGCTGTGGAAGCTTAATTAAGGCAGAAAAAGCTTAAAAGAAATTTTTAAAGGCAAAAAGCTATAACTTAGCAATTCAGAATAAAGCTACAAAAGGGTAATAAGCAAACCAAACTACCTATTAATCTAACATAAGACTGTAAGAACATAAGGGTAGTTATGGAATAAGCTCACTAAGCCAAAATCAAAAGATAATCAATCCCCTCAGCCAAGGGGCTCCAAAAACAGCCAAAGGGCATGTTTGGGCTTTAAAAACAAGCCATCAAATATCTCTTCGCAAGGGCTAAACTTTTGAGGCTTATACAAGAGCTTAAAGCTCTTAAAAATAAGCCAAAAACTTGGGCTTAGAACACACCAAGACAAAGAACAAAGGCTTAAAATTCTCCCCTTTGCACCAGGGAGATTTAAGCTTAAAGCTATGAGCAATTTGACAGCTTGCAAAAAGCTGTCAAATAAGCTCTAAACAATCAAATAAGCTTAAACAGATGGAGTGTTATAGCCAAGGGGCTTGTGCACCAATTTTCAGCTTTTAAAACTCAATTTTACTTGCTTATTTTTGAAAGTGAAAAAGGTGTGTGGGGTTTGTTAAAACTGTGACAGAAAAGAGTTGGTGGTTTTGACTCACCAAAGTCAAAAGACCAAAGGTTTTTGACAGTCTTTTTTAGACACACAAAACACACTTTTTTAATGCTTAAACTCAAACCACAAGTGCTTATCCAAATAAGCACTTGTGGTATTCTAAAAACCTAACAGTTTCAAAAGAGGTTTTAGAAAACCTTGGAAAACAATTTTAGACCTTTAAAACTATTGAAAACAGTTTAAATGAGCTTAAAACCTAAGCTTATGACTCACTAAAGTGCTACAACCCATGCACATACCATTTTGACCCGTTTTAGGGTTATCCCAAACACCCCTTTATCTCAAAACTGTCAAACCAAAGGGAGTTTAAAACCTATTTTTAAGCTAAAACTTTGAAAACTTTTTATCCACTTCTACTTATTTTGACCTATTTAAACTATTTTAAAACTAAAAATCCTAGCTTATTAAGAAAAATAAGCTAGTTTCTCAGCTAGCTTTTTGCACTAATATGACAATTTCAAGTTATAAACTAAGATTACATAAGTTTAACCTAATGAAAACTGAAAACAGCTAGATATTAGACCTAAACAAACATGTTTGAAAAGAATAAAAGCAAATAAGCTAGTGTCTAAAGCTAAAAATTAAGCTAAATGGAAATTGAGAATTGAAACCTTGGATTTTGTTGTCTCAGAACCAAGGCCACTCTTTCTGAGTGAGTGGCCTAAAAAGCCTGTCCTAAATGTCTCCAACCTCAAAACCTGAGCTTAAAAGCTCATAAGGCTCTTGGGAGCTTATTACTTCAAATAGCTTCCAAAATGCACACACTTGGACTTTTATAATGAACTAGTTTCAAATTAAAATAGTATGAAAGGGCATTATAACAAGTTTGTAAACTTAATTAGCTTATTGACAAGAATAAGCTCAAAAGAGCTTATTGAGAGCTTATTGAGTAAAAGTAGCTTAATTTTTCATTAAAACTGAGAATTACAATTGCATAAGAGAAATTAACTTAAAAATACTTTAAACTACAATAAAAACGACATAAAAACTTAATTAAAAACTGAATATAACTTAATTGCCACAATGGGCTTACAATGGCTTTTATAGCAAAGAAAATACAACTAGGTCTTCTTTTTCTCTTTCTTCTTGTTGTGCTTGTTTGTAGACACACAAACACAGGTGTGTTTGTTTTGTGAGAGTGTTCTCAGCTCTAATCTTGGCCTTTAATTCTTCAAAATTCAATCTTGGTCGTCGAAATAGGTCTTGGGGGGTGTGGGATTGCCAACATGGCACCTTTGTAACTGGGAAAGGTGGTGGAGGAGGGGGAAAATGAATATCCATGGTGGGGGTGAAGGTTTACAGGGTAAAACGGGGTTAAACAACCCGTGAGTTGTTTGGGAGGGAAAAAACGAGCGGGAAAAGGTGTTAGGGGTTATAACAGAGTGAAAGTTTGGGGAGTTGACATGTTTGGCCCCTCATAGTTATCTCTTCTATTGCATACATGGTCCTTGTGGTTATATAACTTTTGGGGACTTGGCAAAACAAGTCCCCAAGAGTTATATAACTCTTTGCACCCACCGTCCTTGTGGTGTACAAGTTAGGGGGGTTGGCAGTTTTGCCCCCCCACTTGTCACTTTGAGCAAATTGCAAAATCAGCCCTTGTCTTCATTTTTCTCTTTTTTCTTCTTTATATATAAGTTTAGGGATTGACAATTTCAGTCCCTGAACTTATATTTCTTTGACTTTGGCCTCGGGGTTGACTTTGACTTTGACCAGTTGACTTTTCTGTTGACTTTTTGACTTGATTGACTTTCCGGCTTTGATTTGGCTTGTCTTTCACAGTCTTTTCCATTCCGAGTCCGGTTTTGTCGTTTTGGCTTTGTTTTTCGTCCTTTTCTTGGTTATCCGTTCCTGCACAATACAATTAGCAAAACAAGCATATATTTGGCATTTTAAGTCCGTTTTTGGTTATTTTAGCTCGTTTTTAAAGGTAAAAGGTATGTGTAATTAAGCACATACCAATCCTGAAAAACTGTTTTCAACATTTTGCATTTCTTTCAAATCTTTAACCTCTTCTTTATATCTGTCAAGCTCGGTAGTCAAAGCTTTATTAACAGTGGTGCAATGCGTCACTTGGTACTTAATTGCTCAAACATAGACAAAATCCGGACACTTGTTGACAGAAGAATTTAGAATTCAGGACATTTCCTGATGTGTTTTCACTCAAATACTTAGAACAAGGAATGATCTTGCTATTACTAGGTTATGTCAGGTTACTGTTGACTCACATCAATAGACTGTTCAGAAGACTCATTATCTGCTCACTTTGATTGAATAAGTCATAGTTCAGATTATCTGGATTGTGTACCTCAGTGAGTGCATCTGAGCCATTCCTTGAGAGATTGGCCATGAGAGCAATCTTGGCTGAGTTGAGTTCATCACAATCAGAGTCATAAGCATCCAGATCATCGGCTTGATAAGCAGCATTGTGGGTGATGACTGTCTGAGAGGTTTGAATGTCAGGAAGTCCTGGATCTGCCAAAAATGCTATTTCTTCCTCTGTTAAAGCTTGACCACCTGCTTGAGCTTGAACCAGCAACACTTTATCGTTGAACCATGTTTCATCCCTTTTCCGCTTGGGTTTAGTACACTGCTTGGCAATATGACCCTCCTCCCCCCCTATTCGCAATTGAACAAATAACGTCCTTTTGTTTCCCCGTGTTGCTTCCACTTGCACCAGGTGTGTATTTTCTTGTTGTTCCAGCAGCATAAGAAGTTTGTCTCCCCTGAACAGGTTGCACAGTTACTTTTCCATCATAGATAGTAGCTTGTTGACGAGGGTTTGACGAAGTCCTTAGCTGATTGTTGGTAGTAGGATAGCGGGATGTTACAACAGCAGTTAAGAATGACATCATGTGATTAATTGCATCAATTTATTCATCCCCTTTCTGGAACACTAGAACAACTAGAACTGAGTCAGGTAGGAAAATACAAGGTTGTTTGCTGTTGATAGGCTGTGGGAGCATATTCCAATTGTGGGATTGATGGTTGTTTGAGAATAACTTGTGTGAACTGTGGATGATACTCAATTTGTTGGATAAGTATTTTTAAAGAGGTTTTGATTGATTGGTGTAGAAATTGTAGAGTTAGACAAGGTGTAACAAAAAAACCTTATATGAAAGCCTGATATGGTGAAACGTGAAGTTGAATAGAAGACTGTGGGAGTGTGTAGATGAGATTGATAAGCTGGAGCTGAGTTTAATTGAGTGAGATGCAAATAACGCACGAGGAATCCGGGTTGCGCTCATGCATCAAACGAAATTCATTTGCATGTCTTTCATGTTGATGCAGGTAAGCATGAAGCTGATCAACATTGGTAGTGTGCAAGTCTTTGACCAATTTAACATCAGTAACAAATTTGCTCCATTCATCGGGAAGAGTGTTTAAGAACTTGGTGTTAACTTGAAACTGCTCCAATGGCATCTTGTAAATGTTCATATCATTGAGTAACAGAGTGAACCTAAGTAGTACTCATGTAACTCTCTCCTTTCTTGTAGGTGAACTTATTCGAATTTCTCATACAGCTTGCACTCACGTTCTTGTTTTTGTTAATGACGGTCTTGCATTAGCATTAATTTCTCCCAATAGATCCTATGCCCACACGATTTGACTCACAACCGCATAGATTATCAGTTGGCGCCTTGGAGAATAAGTTTTATAGCTTGATGACGCAATCGCTTGAAAGTCTTCACTGTGATTAGTTCAATCATATTCCTTATGCCTTGTTACTCCATCCCAGTGAATGAAGGCCAAACAAGTGGTCCTTTTTCAATAGATGGCAAGAATCTTTCTCCGTTGTGGTCTATTCATCAGATAAATGTTCATTCTCTTTCCCTGACAAATAAGTGTTTTTCAAGCATCGGAGTTAGTATTGTACTCCTCCAAAAGAAGTGATTGATCATCAAGAGTCGTCATAGTGGTATCAAAAAGATTACAAATGATCGATCGGTGGAAGAAAGGAAATTGTGTATTGGTTACGTGATTTGTTGAGTCTTGAAATGAAACACACGTGATTTTTACAATTCTTGACAAAACCGGGAAAACAAGTGTTTGTTTCACGAGATTTTACAAGTCAAAGAAAGAACCGTATAATTAAAAAAATTAAGTTTGTTAAGTTTAAACTTTAATTATTTTCACTAGTTGGGTTGCCAAAAAAAAAACAAGCTAGTTCGGTCCAACTCTTCGGTTTCCTCCTCGTTCGGTCCAACTCTTTCGGACCTGCTAGTTCGGTTAACACTAGTTCGATTGTCAAAGTAAGCACGCTAGTTCGGTCCTACACGTCTCCGTACAAAGCTTGTTCGGATATTTTCACTAGGAAAGAACTCTTCGATTGTCACTTAGGAAGAACTCTTTTCGGTTGTCACTAGGAAGTGAAACTCGTTCGGTTTGACACTAGGAAGGAACTCTCGTTTCGTTCAAACTAGAATATGCTAGTTCGGCTGACTTGTTCGGCTTACTCATTTGGTTTCCTTGTTCGGATCGCAACCTTTCGGGGGTCCCCAACTACTAGAAATCATCCGATCGGGTTTCTCCTCGTTCGGTTCCAACAAGTTACGAAACTCACTTTAACAAAACATAAAAACCAAACACGAATTACTGATATTTAACGCCAACAAATTCTTTACAAAACCTATTATTACTAAAACACACCCACTAGGCCCAATAAAAAAGAACACACTAACTTTAAAAGGTTTTTAAAAGCCAAAAAATTAGCCACACTAATTTGCTCTTTGTAAAGGTTTTTGAACACTAATCAAACACAAAAACTAAACACACCACTCCATGGCTCTTGATACCAATTGAAGAATACTAGTAATCTTAAGATCAAACCAAGAACAAGAGTGAGATGTGGGTTGTGATGTTAGAAGAGAAGATTGGATGGAAAAATGGCTGAATGTAATAAAATGAGATATGAAAAATGGAACAAACCACCCTCTCCAAGGCAAGAGTAGGACATAAATAGTTCCTATGGAGGCGCAGCCATGGGCTAAGTTTAGCCGACGCCATGGGCCTTGGGTCGGACTAGATTACTAATCTAATCATTATACTAACTACGAGCTAAGACCTGTTACAACTTGGAAGTGACCGACACTTTTCGTGTTTCCAACAAGTTGGGTTCAAGCCATGCAAGAGGAGTTGTTACAGTTTAAGCTGCAACAAGTATGGGTTCTTGTCGATCTACCTCACAGAATGAAGGTGATTGGTACAAAAATAGTCGACATAAGATCAAAAGAGATGAAAGAGGAGTGGTTGTTAGGAAAAAAGGCAAGTTTAGATGGCCCAAGGGTACACTCAAGGAAGAGGTATTGACTATGATGAGGTTTTTCCCCTGGTGGGCAAGATTAGAAGCTATCAGTTATTTTAAGCCTTTGCCTTATTTATAGGGAGTTCATAGTAATACCAAATGGAATGAGAAAGATGCCTTTCCAGAATGGCACTAATAGATGAATAGGTTATGTCTCCACTACCCCCTCCTGGCTTTGTTGAGGCTTGATCACCCTAAAGAAAGTTTAAAAGGTGTCAAAAGCTTTGGTATGGACTCGCATCAAGCTCCTAGAGCTGGTATGCTACCAATTAACATTCCTAGAGAAAGCAGGATACAATGAGGGGTACAATTAACAAGACTTTATTATTAAAAAGGAACAAAAAGGATATCATGGTGGGTTCAAGTGTATTTTGATGATATCATTTTGGTGATCTAACCAAAAATCTTGGGTGAGATGAGTTTGAAGCCATGATGTAAAAGCATAATTATCAGAATAGTTCAATGGGAGAACTCACATTTTATTCCCCTATGGGTTACAAAGTCAAACAGAACAAGGCAGGAAATCTCCAATATCTCAGGACAAGTAGTAGCTGAATAAACTCAATGAAAATTGATCTGTAAATGGAAAAACTGCACTCAACCCCCCCCATGGAGACCAAAGGAGGCAATTGACCAAAAGAAGAGGAAGCTGTGTGAATTGGATGTGGCACTTAATACAGATCCATGACAGGTATCTCTCAGTATTTAATTGCCTGCTGAGCCGGATATAAAAGTAGGCATATGTGTAAGTTCTCGTTTCAGGTCACACCCAATACTTCACCCATCTCAATGCTGTGAAGAGAAATCTTTAAGTACCTTAAAGCGGCAAACCACAATTGGCTTATGGTAATCCTAGAGAAACACCTTTTGACCTGAAGCATTCACCTGACAGGTAATTATGGTTGTCCAACCTTATGACAGGAAATCCACAACAGGTGTTTGTCAATTTCTTGGAACAAGACTTATCCTCAGTGGGCAATGCAAGAAACAGACCTAGTGGCTACTTCTCTCTACAACAGAAGCTAAATTATGTAGCTGCAGCAAATTGCTGTTGACAAGGTATTGGGGGGTTCAAAATCAACTACTGACTAAGGTTTTCAATTTCATGAATACCAAAATCCACATAGATAATGAAAGCACAATCTAGCATTGTGAAGAACCCAAGTGTATCATTTCCAAGACCAAGCACATCGAATAACGCCAAAAACGATTTTATAAGAATTGTTATAGCAGAAGAAGCTCAAAAAGTGTGGTGGAAAATCACCCAGACCTAATGTACTGACCTCTTGACCAACCATTGATGGACTACGGTTTAATTACTTAGTGGTTAGTATTGGGATGGTAAACTCATAGCTACATTTAAGGGGAGGATAAATTGTATAATGTGTATACTTCTGGTATTTAGTTTAACTAGAGTATGGCTTAAGTAGTATTAATACTGGTAGTTAGTAGTATTAATTCGGGTAGTTAGTTTAAGTTAATTCTGTCTATACAAACTCTTGCAACATGTTTTTCCTTGTTTTAGACAAATTCTTGCAGGAACAACATGGATTTAGAGATGTAAGGCAGGTGTGATAAGGCCTTGTTTTGTAAGTCTTCAGTAAATACTTACTTCTGGTTGAAAAAGAGTTAATTCGGGTTGTAACATAATTAATTATTACCCTGGTTACCGAAGATAAAAAGTTTAAGTCAGGTAGTGTAAATTATAAATACTGTAGGTTATTTGATTATACTGGTTGTGGGAAAATTGACTTTTTTTTCTCTGTTTAAAACCAACGGTTTAAAAAAAAAAATGTTTACCGTTAACTGATTTTATAATTTATAAAATTATTATTTTATACGGCGCATTGATGTTAACGAGAGAATCTAATAAAGATAATGTTTGAATTTCTCATTTCATACTTATATATCTTTTTATATTGCTATCTTTCCTTTAATCGAGCAAAGAAAAAATCTGTCTTTATATTTATAAAGTATACAGTCAATTGTTTCTTGTTACAGCATTTACAACCTTCAAACATCGTACCTAAACCCAAAAATATTCTCAGTTTCAAAAAGTCACTACCTATTATTACTTACATTTCGATTCATGGCTTGGCTCAATTAAAATCTGAGCGACAAACATCATCAAGAGGGGTTATCTTGCGCAAGCCTGATGAAAGTGCAGGGTTTTGCAGAGATAGTGGAATTTGCTAAGAGGTTCCAACCTCAGGTATGCTTAAACGACTAATCCATACTATCTCTGATATCCCTAGTACAAACAGTATTTGGCAGACTGCTACTCTTGCCAACAACTCTTGCTGAATGGTGACTGCTAGAATTATGGCAAACAATTGAAAAACCCCATTGTATATACAATCACTAAGGGCATCTATTAGAAATAAGCGTCAATTAGCAGATGCTTCAATATTACAAATGTTGCCAAACAATTGAGATTTATGAGGGGATGGTGGCAAATATGGTATCCTACAGACGGATCTTTTACCTTTATATGGGGTATCCTATTGACGGATCTTTTACCTTTTGGAAAAGCTTTTTCACACCCCAATGGAGATTTTTAGTCCACCATATTTTGCATTGTATAAGCTCTAAAAGTGGTGGATGGGATCAATTTGGTAGCAATATCGCTACTGCTTTGATTTGTCTTTCCACTAGCAGAGTTTATAATTTTTCAAAACTAATTTTTGATGGCATGGTGGCAAACTTGAAAAGCAAAACAAAGTTTTTGATGTATCCTCATTTTCTGCAACTGATTTTGGATATTCAAACGGAAAACAAACACCCTTATCTGGCTGTGACCCTGACCAAAAAGATTTTTGGGAATATAAAAAGGGGTTTTAGAGGGGTACCAAGACCTTTGTTGCCTGCTATGCTGCTTGTTGCTACTACTAATCCAAGTGCAGACCAAGAACATCCTGAGGTGGCTCAATCTCAACCATCATCATCCACAATTCCAGTCCCATCTACATCCTTACCACCAGTACAATCTCCACCACCTATAACTACACCTATCCCTGCATCTACACCTACACCTATCCCTGAAACTGACCCTGAACCTATGGAGCACATTTTTGAGGAACCATCTCCTGCACACCAACACTTCTCACCCCCACAAGAGCATGCCCAAGGAAAGATGACTGTGGATGATTTGCTTCAAGTAGTTCCTCAATTAATGACAAGAATTGATAGTCTGGAAAAGGATCTCAAGCAAACCAAGCTGACAATGGGGAGTGCTATTGTGAAATTGGTCAAGAACGTGAAGAAGCTGGAAGGTATTTTGAAAAGGAGAAATGTGGTCTTATCAGACACTGAAGAGGAAGAATCTGAGGCTCAGGGGAGGAAAAGTCAAGATGATCCTCTAGTTTCTTTGGTACAAGGGCTGGTTACTTCTTCTAAGACTATTGTCAAAGCTTCAGGGGAGGAACAAGTTGAAGACATAAGCCCTACTACAATAGAAGCAGCTAAAACTCTCTCCAAGGTTGCTTCTCAAAAGCCAAAGTCCATAGATAAGGGAAGGAGGTATAAGAGAAGGAAAGAGACAAAGAAGGTTGTCACTAGCTTGGATTTTCAAGAAGAAGTTAGTACTGGGTATGCTGAAAGAGTTAATACTGCTGAAGGAGTTAATACTGGCAGTATTAAAGTTAGTACTGTTAGTGGGCAAGTTGGTACTGACAGTATTAAAAAGTCTATTCCTTCCCCTGATAAAGGCCAAAGAGAAGGAAAAGCTCCTATGATCATTGAAGAAGCATGAATTACTTGAAGAATAGTGGACATGGAATGCTGTCCTCAGCTAAAGAATTAAGTTTTTGAAAGAAGTAAAAGAAGAATTTGATAAGCTGGTGAAGCAAGTTGAATCTTTTGCACCTATAAATTTTGAAGCTACAAAAGATAGTCTGAAAAGATTTGGTGAAGAACTTCAAACAAAGACTTCAAAAGGACTAAAGAGTGATGAAGCAAAAGATGATGAGTCTACCAAGAAGACTGGAAAGAGGAGGAAACATATAGCTAGGAAAGGATTGCATTCTGAAAAGACTGATGAGGATGAATCTGAAGCTAGTAAAGATGCTGATCCTATTTTATGTACTAATATTCCTATTAATCTAGTTCCTGTGGCTGTAAAACCCCCAAGTATAGCTACTTATAAGATCATCAAGCAAGGAAAGGAAGGTGTGTACCAAATTGTTAGGGAAGATGTAACTGATATAGTGTATATAAATTTTAGAGCTATGCTGAAGGACATAACTAGGGATGATCTTACTGAATTATATAGGATTGTCATGAATAGATATGGTATGAATAGACCAGAGGATGAGCT
This sequence comes from Tanacetum coccineum, assembly GCA_026074375.1. Taxonomy (NCBI): domain Eukaryota; kingdom Viridiplantae; phylum Streptophyta; class Magnoliopsida; order Asterales; family Asteraceae; genus Tanacetum; species Tanacetum coccineum. The sequence continues at coordinate 3,310 of BQNB010049542.1, read as the reverse complement.
TGAGAGGGTACTTTGGGAATATTTAAAGAATATGTTTGAGGAACCCCTTAGTACATATCCTATTTGGAGTTCATTAGGTCAACAAAGAATCATAAGTTAGAGATATTATACTACCTGCAGAGTACATTGCTTAAACTTAGAGTCATTAGATATTTATATGTTGACTGAAAGAAAATATCCTTTAACTACTGAGGATGAAAGCAATGCTAGATAAAAGCTTCAAGGAGGAAAACCAAATAGAGGATTTTTATGCAACCAAATTTTGAAATACGGTGGAGAAGCAAGCTGGCATTAGGAATAATGGAGATGAGGAGAACAACACTTGGTGGAGGTGCTATGCACTAACGACAACACAAATGGTTATCAGTCCACCATGTCTAACAAACAATACGGACTTGCTAGTCAGGTGCTAACGGTCTGGGTAAAGACTTCTCAAATCCGTTAATTGGCTATAAATTCCAAAAATTATATGGTTATCAACTCACCATATCTATGTTAGTAAAGAGTTGGCTAGCTTACAATTTACACGGTTGTGGTAAAGGCTGTGGAAAACCCATAACTAGTCCATGAGGTTATGGCTCAAGGTAAAGACAAATTGTAAATCCATATTAGATGGTTGACACTTTACCAAAAAGTGGATGGTACATCAACTCACCAAGTTTCATGTACAAGATATGATATGGTAATCAATCCACCCATGGAATTTACCTTTTCTAGGTGCCAAAGGATGACTAGCCCTGAGCAAACGCTACATTAAAGGCATATCAAATCCTGGGTATTGTTTATGGCTGTAATGGTTTTGCCAAAAACCATACATGGTATTCAACTCCACCAATGTTTCATGTACGAGAGTTGAAAATGGTTTTCAGTCAACCATAGGACGAATGCACCTTCATGTGGCCAATAGGTTCAACTTCTTGTAATTCAGACATAACTTTTTCATTAGGTACCACCAACCTAGACGTAGACATCTCATTTGGAACACTTAAACCTTCTGATTCAGTTTCAAAAGAGTGCTCAGAGGTATTTCCACAAGATCCTTCACTGTCATTTGATTGACAGGTAGAATGCTTAGAAGAATTGTCATCTGAGACACTAATTTCAGGTTTTTGAGGACCCTTTTTACCATAAACATACAAAGAATCATCAATTTCCTCTTGAGGTTTAGGAGTATAATCTCCACTTAAGGGATGTGTAACACCTTTAAAATCATTAGTCTTTGTAAATCTACTATACAAAGGTTTTCCATTTGAATCCTCTTTTGAACAATTAAAAATAGAAAAGTGCATTTCTTCCTCATAACTTAGAAAAGTACAGGTTCATTTTCAGGTATAGGTGAAGGTGTAGGAATGGATGCAGGGATAGGAGGTGGAGATTGTAATTGAGGTGATTAATGTTGATTGAGGAGTTACAATTGATTATGGAAAGTATTGAATACATTTGATTAATGTTGACCACATAGTTAGAAACATATTGAATACTTAATTATGGTATTCAATATGGTTGACTAGATACGTTAGGAAAATATTGTAAACTCTAATGGACTTCTTGGTGTATAAAAGAAGGTCTAGGGTATAGAGTTAGTAGATAGAATCAATAGTATCATAAGTGTAATAGAAGCATTGAAGCTTAATAGAAATCAATAGCAAAATTAGTATCATTGTTCTTCTTAATTCTTGTGTTAAGATTCCGCATTAACACTCGATATTCATAGTCAGTGTCTCTCATATAGTTGATTTGGATTTATTCAAGTTAGCTATTGTCTTACAAAGGCTATATAGATCCAACACAAGGACCTACAAAAGGTTTGATTATATTGATGCACAAGGCAGATCTAAGTCAGTTATGGCTTGGGTCCCCAAAAGAAACTAATTTTCCTAGAAAGAACAATATGTATAGTGTTGATTTAAAGAACGTAGTTCCTAAAAGAGGTTTAACTTACCTTTTTGCAAAAGCCACATCCGATGAATCTAAACTTTGGCATAGAAGGCTAGGTCACTTAAATTTTAAAACTATGAATAAATTTATTAAGGGAAATCTTGTAAGAGGTTTACCTTCCAAACTTTTTGAAAATGATCAAACCTGTGTTGCTTGTCAAAAGGCAAAGCAGAACAGAGCCTCTTATAAGACTAAAACAGAGAACTCAATCAGTCTTCCTTTACACTTGTTGCATATGGACTTGTTTGGTCCAACATTTGTAAAAAGTCTTATGAAGAAAATGTATTGCCTAGTTGTCACATATGATTATAGTAGGTTTACATGGGTTTTCTTTCTAGCTACTAAGGATGAGACTAGTGGCATTCTTAAGTCCTTTATAACTGCGATAGAAAATCTAGTAGATCACAAGGTTAAGGTGATTAGATGTGATAAGGGAACAAAATTCAAAAACAAAGAAATGAATCAGTTTTGTAAGATGAAAGGTATTTTGAGATAATTTAGTATAGCTAGAACTCCTTAACAAAATGGTGTTGCTAAGAGGAGGAATATGACACTAATTGAGGCTTCTAGGACTATGCTAGCTGATTCTAAGTTGCCAACTACTTTTTGGGCAAAAGGCGGTTAATACTGCTTGCTACGTACAAAATAGAGTGTTAGTAGTTAAGCGTTTTAACAAGACCCCATATGAACTTTTTCATGGTAGAACACCAACTTTAAGTTTTATAAGACCATTTGGGTGTCCTGTTACTATTCTCAATACCATAGATCACTTAAGAAAATTTGATGGTATAGCTGATGAAGGTTTTTGGTATGTTCTTAAATACATATACCTTTTCCTCAATAAAACGAGCTTAAATAACCAAAAACGGAGTTAAAATGCCAAATATATGCTTTTTTTGTTTCATTTACTGTGCAGGTAACGGATATCAACAAAAAGACAAAAACAAGGAAAAAACTAGACAAAACCGAGCACGGGATTGGAAAAAGCGTGGAAAACCAAAGCCAAAGGCGTATGCATCTTAGTGGGCCAACCCAACCCAAGTTAAAGGGCCAACTCAACCGATTATGCCATTTATACAAAAGCCTTAAACACTAAAAATCCCAAAACCAAAAAATCCTTATAACCGGCCCAACAAGCCCAACCCTTTTTAACCATAACCCCTTTAAACCATTTGCACCGTTAGTCCTTGCCTAATTACACCGATAGTCCGTAGGGACTAACGCCGCTAGTCCTCAACACCTTGTACTGTTAGTTCCTAACCTAACACCCATTACCCTTAACCCCCAAATTTGAAATATTATTAATTAACCCCGAAAAGGGTGGGAAGGCCCAAAACAGGGTAAACCCCCTTCTCCAATGTTAACGGTTTCA
>BQNB010049541.1:4185-37982 GCA_026074375.1 Tanacetum coccineum | reverse complement strand
AAATATATGCTTGTTTTTGTGTTTTTGTATGTGCAGGTACGGATATCAGAAAAGGACAAAAATAAAGACAAAACCGAGCTCGGGATCAGAAAGAGCGCGAGAAACCGAGTCCAACGGTGCCCTCGGATTTTATTAGGCCAGCTCATAACCCACTTAATGGGCCGGGCCAGCCCAAGCTTACATTAGCCCACCAAGATAAGCCTAAGACCCATTATACATCTCGGCCCAGTTGCTGAAAATTATTAATTCGGCCCAAGTATGATTTGATAATATATCAAAGCCCACTCCATGTGAAATATGATTGTTAAACTAGAATTGGAATGAAGTTTATATAACTTGCAATATCACGTGCCCTTAAATGAATTCAAGAAGTCTCACGTGTTCTTCCACTACTTCTTTTTGGCAAATTACAATGCAACACGTGGCAAGGCAAATTGTTACATTTCTCAATCTACTCTTCAAAGATGATCCAACGGTTGAATATTTGATGCGTACTAGGAACGCAAATCCAAAGACCTCGTGCTGCCGTCCGATTGGTTTTATTGTTTCAACGATCCGAGGGAATGTCAGATCAAGGCAATGATTGGCTAGAATTAAAAGTGGCGGTTAAGGCTAAATTGGAAATCACCCCCCCCCCCTCTCTCCCTATAAATGTAACCCACTTCCCTCACTTGTAAAGTAGTAGGATTTAGTTTTTTTTAATTGTAATGTATTTTTCTTAGCTTATTAGTTATAGCTTATTTTGAATTTTGAACTTATTGCAAACGATTATTTCGTCAGCTTATTGATATTTTGAAAACAAGTTTGGTTCTAGCTTATTGAAGATTATATTTGATTAGCTTAATGATGTTGCTAATCTCTTTTTCCTCCTTTTCTTTTCTAGTTATTCTTTACAAATAAAATCGGATTCGGGTAATTTCCCGAATGTACTCTAAAAAGTTTTTTAAGAAAGCTCTCTCATATCTATCAATCTCTTTAATAAGCTTCTTAGATTCGGTTTTGAAGCTCATAAGTTCCCGATGATAAAATAGTGCTACTTAACGTGTTTGTAAATTCCGAATTAGCTTAGTATTTAATTATCTTGTCAAATGAGTTGCGTTTTACGGTTTGAAAATGTTTAGTAAAGTCATATGTAGTTTATAAACTATTTACACTTCCGTAAAACTTATTTGATACACGTTTAAGCGTTAAAGTTAGCTCTTGGTTTTAAGTTCGATCATTTAGATAATGTATTTATAATCAGCTTGCAATTGTTGAGGTTTAATAGTTCTTAGTTAAAATTTTTAGGATGCGTTTGGTTCTAAAGATTTACACTCAATTAGTAATTTTGTTCCACTGTTAGCCGATTGTTTTTTTTTTTAAATCTCAATTGGGCCGTTGATAGCAAAGTATAAATTGGGGCATATTTTATTTTCGTTAGGAAGAACAGGCACTAATTTTGTATTACATAAACTTTTGATATTAACTGTTTTTCACAATAAACTTCAATTTAAAGTTTTGTTACATAATAGGAACCGGTCAACTCATGATAGCTGAGCTGTACGGGTTTAATTTAGCTAATCGAATTTGAATTTTTATTTCTTTAGCTAAATAAACTGGGTGGATTAACTTTAAGTTGCTGTCTCCAAATCGGTTCATTTCTTTCCTTTTTCAATTAATTATGTAGTTTTATTTTATCATTTTATTATATTGATTTAGAATTTTTTGCCAATGTCTTAGTGTAGAATTAATTTTTTAAAATGCTTATTCTAAATCATTATGAGTAAGAGTATATTTTATAGTGCTTGTTAAGTGATTAGCGTTTTGGAATTTAGGTGCGGTTTAAAAAGATTTAAAAAAAATTATTAGTCATTAGTAATTGTGTTTTCAATTCCAGTCATTATTTTTAATGCCTAATTTTAATTCTTGTCATTTATTTTAAGCATGTTCAATTTACTTGTGTCATTTTTTAATTCTTAAACCTAAGCCCCGCCTTAATGAACATTATCCACGTCACTTAGCAAGCATTTTATCATTTATATTTTTTAGATCATTTAGATCATTTTTAGTATAATCTTTTAGTTTTAAATATTAGTTTAATTTTTAGCGTAAAAATAGTTTAAAACCAAAAGTTTAGCTTTCCTTTTATATGGTTTCCTTTTTAGTAGATTTAGAAAACCAAATATAAAAAATAAAAAAATAAAAAAAACTTTTAATGATAATCAAGCTCGATTTACAACTTGAACGTAGATTTCCATTCACTTCTCGCCGAGGAAACGACCCAGGAGGTTTTTGATAATTGCTTTGGTTAAAAGCGATTTTCTAGAACCCGACGGAAAATACTTACTATACTATAATTGTTTCTATCCTTATTATTACGTATTTTATATATTATATATTATATATTTTATACATGTAGTTTGGACGTGATCAATTCATAAAGAATTAAATGATATGCTCCCCCTTGACGAAGACTCCCCCTTAATGAGGTCGTCAAGGAATCCAAATAGATTTTGAATGCTACAAAGACGAATGTTAGTAACGTGTTTTAATATCAAGAAATAAAATCCTCCTAGATAGGGAGAAACCTGTATAATGAAATGAGGATATTCCTAAAAAAGTTTACGAGCAATTGAAAATTAAAAACAAAATCTCATCCCTGTGTAGCCGGTTCCATCTGGTTCCTTTGCCAAATGGAACCGGCCTTCATGGGGGAAAGGAACCGGTTGACCTGAAGCAACAGTCAGCTTAACATATTTTTGGCGGGATACCAAATCAAACAGCAAATCATTCACTTGGCCAAGTATTGAATCATAGTTTAACAAAGATCATCAACAAGCAAGTGATTAATCAAGCGTAAAACTAAATAATGATCATGAGAACATAATAATCATGAAGTAAAATACATAGTTTTTAAACAACGAAGACTAAAACCATGACCTAGTTCTTAACTACCTAATCTATTTTTCCCAAAACCTAAAATCATTTGAACTTGCAATCACCATTTCATGGTTTTTGGTTGGCTAGGTGGTTAAGACGGTCAAGAATGTGATTTAGCATGAATCGCATTTCGTCCCGGGCTTCATGCGCAATGGTTTAGGTACGTTTGCAATGGGGGCAAGTGTGTTCTTGGGGTTGAGGAATGGATGAAGGTCCTTCAACCCATAAGGATTGATCTAGTGGGATAAAGGTTTGTGATGGTGGAAGTATTGGTCAAAATGGTGGTATGATGGAAGTTTGGAGTGTTTGGAAAGAGGTGGAAGGGTAGAATGAGGGTGATGGAGTTTGAGAGGTATGAGGAAGAGGTTCTTGAGGCAAGAGTCCATGTTACACATTTTGGAGAGTGGCTTCTATGTTATGGGAAAAATCTTGGAGTTGTCCAAGTTCTTGCAATACTTGATCCTGACTCATGAATGGTTCTGGTTGAGCACTCATCCTATTTCCTCTCCTTGAGAGGTTGATTGGTGGGAAGAACGGCTCAAAGTCTATGGGAGTTGATAAAGGGAGTGTTTGGTTAATGTCTTGATTAGGTGGTGGAGGTGGTGGATTTGAGGTTCTTGGAGGTAATTCTTCCAAGGAGTTCAAATAAGGATGAGGTTCTATGGGTGAGCTAGGTGGTGTTGAGAACACTAGTGCTCGAGGTGCCAATGGTGAGGCATCTGGGTTGATTTGGGGTGTTTGGCTAATGATTGGAGGTGTGATAGATAGTGCAGGAGTGGTGTTGAGAGTTGTGGAAATGAGATTGTTTTAAACGTCTACGTTTCTTGTCTATTTCGCTAATATATACTAAACTTACTATTTTTAGTAACGTTCGACAAATGTTGAAATATCGTTTTTAGAAAACTTCTAACACTTCCTAATGATATATAAATGATACACTAATATTTTCTAAGGTTTTCGAAACTCAAACGAACTCTAAAACGCTCTAAACGCCTATTTTTAATAAAATTCAGTAACATATTTTCATAGTGTCCGAAAAGTGACTCGACAAAAACATGGTATAACTCCCTCATTTTTGACTTTCAAGCTTAAAAATAGGGCGTTACCAAAAGTAAAATATCATTTCGGACAACTTTCGTGTTTTACACATTTACCAATTCGGATTAGAAAGGGGTCATACTGCCCGTTTTTTATTCTGACCTGATTGCACTAATGACAGTTTTTGCCAAAAAATATTCCCAACTTTGTTTGGCTCTAACTTGCTCATTTTACGTCCGATTTCTACGTTATATATATCAAAACGACCGGGGGAACATAACTATCATATTCTTATGGTTTACGCTTGTTAAAATGTTTTTAAGTCCCCCTAATCCCTGTTACTAATTTCGAACAACAACATATATTTGCTGAAATCGTCACCAAAACTTCATTTCAACTTCACAACAATTCCCAAACTATCCTAAACTCCATTCTTTACTAACCACAACAAAACCACTAACCTAATCCCACCATCGCCATCTCAACAATCATGTAACATCCGTGATTTAATCAGGTTGGTGATACCTTTAGAAATGGCTAAGAGTTTATTTTTTGTGTTTCTTGTGTGTTATGTGTAATTTATGAGTGCTAAGTGGTTTGAATAGGTGCATGATATCGTTTTGAGGTGTATGATCGTCTCATTTTGAGTGTGTTTGTGTTTAGTGATAAGTATTCCATTTGTTCACGAATAGTGATAATGGAAAAGTAATGACGTATAGCATGCATTGCTACGTCAATAGTTGGATGATTTCGTGTTAAGCGATTATAGGAAACGTGTTATGATGGAAATAAGTTAAGTGAGTGAATTTGGCGAATAAATGTAGACTTTCTAAATATAGAAAGTGAAATGTAAAATGAAAAGTTATTTTTAGAAGGTTTAGTAAGTTGCGTTTATGTAAAAAGGTTTACCCAAATTAACTTAGGTTTTTATGAAAACTTAAGGTAATAAAGATAATTTGTTAATTAATAAATAAATAAAAATAAAAAATAAAAAAACATATATAAAAGGGGTTGTTCGGCCGATTTTAGAAGAAAAAAAGGAAATAAAGTTTGATTACAATTAGGATTCTATTAGTATAAATACCAAATTAATAAAACCCTAAATCACTTTTTCTCTCCCCTTTGGGTTGACCAATGCACCAGCGGTCTTCATAGACTTGATGAACCTGGTGTGCAAACCGTATCTAGATAAGTTTGTCATTGTCTTCATTGATGACATTCTGATCTACTCAAAGATGAAGGAAGAGCATGAAGTTCACTTGAAGTTGGTGTTGGAGTTACTGAGAAAGGAGAAGCTGTATGCGAAGTTTTCTAAGTGCGAGTTTTGGCTACAGGAAGTGCATTTCCTTGGACACGTGGTCAACCAGAGTGGTATTCACGTGGACCCAAATAAAATAGAGGCGATGAAGAATTGGAAAGCTCCTACAACGCCGTCAGAAGTTCGATCGTTTTTGGGATTAGCTGGCTATTATAGGCGTTTCATCGCAAATTTCTCCAAGATTGCTAAACCCCTTACTTCGCTAACTCAAAAAAACCAAAAGTATGAGTGGGGCAAAAAAGAGGAAGAAGCATTTCAGACCTTGAAGAATAATCTATGTGATGCTCCTATCTTGTCGTTACCGGACGGAGTTGAAGATTTTGTAGTTTATTGCGATGCATCGAATCAAGGACTAGGTTGTGTACTCATGCAAAGAGGCAAGGTAATCGCCTATGCATCGAGACAACTGAAGATTCACGAGAAGAATTATACAACATACGAATTAGAGTTGGGAGCTGTCGTGTTTGCTCTTAAGACTTAGAGGCATTACTTGTATGGCACGAAGAGTCTCATCTTCACGGACCATAAGAGCCTACAACATATTTTCAACCAAAAGGAGTTGAATATGCGCCAAAGGAGGTGGATCGAGCTGTTTAGTGATTATGAGTGTGAGATTCGCTACCATCCTGGTAAGGCGAATGTGGTGGCTGATGCATTAAGTAGGAAGGAACGGGTGAAACCTAGACGTGTTCGAGCAATGGCTATGACCATTCAGTCCGGAGTGAAAGAGATTATATTGACAGCCCAGAGTGAGGCGTTCAAATAGGAGAACGTTCTTGCAGAAAGACTACATGGTTTAGATCAGCAGATGGAAAGGAAGGAAGACAGAAGTTTGTATTTTATGGATAAGATATGGGTCCCTTTAGTAGGAGATATGAGAATAGTAATTTTGAACGAAGCTCATAAGTCTAAGTACTATGTGCATCCTAGAGCGGATAAGATGTACCACGACTTGCGTGATATGTATTGGTGGCCGGGAATGAAGAGATATATTGCTACATACGTTAGTAAGTGTTTGACATGTGCAAAAGTGAAGGCTGCGCATCAAAGACCTTCAGGTTTACTACAACAACCCGAGATACCAGAGTGGAAGTGGGATAAGATCACTATGGATCTTATTACCAAGTTACCTACGTCAAGAAGTAGGCATGACGCGATATGGATAATAGTCGACAGACATACCAAATCTGCTCATTTCCTAGCAATTCGTAAGGATATAATACGGAGAAGTTAGCGAGATTATATATTGATGTAATTGTGGCACGTCATGGAGTGCCTGTGTCGATTATTTCGGATCGAGATGGGCTATTTACTTTACACTTTTGGCAAACGGTACAGAAAGCGTTAGGGACAAGATTAGACTTGAGTACTGCTTATCATCCTCAGACGGATGGACAAAGTGAGCGACAATTCAGACTTTGGAAGATATGTTATAGATTTTAGTGGTAGTTGGGATGTCCATCTACCATTAGCCGAGTTTTCTTGCAACAACAGTTATTATTCGAGCATTCGGTGTGCTCCGTTTGAGGCCTTGTATGGTAGGAAGTGTAGATCACCTAAGTTATGGGCAGAGATTGGAGAGGGTAGTTTGATTGGACCTGAGTTAGTGCTAAAGATGACAGATAAGGTGGTATTGATAAAGGAAAAGCTCAAAGTGGTAAGGGGTCATCAAAAGAGCTATGCGGATAAAAGACGTAAAACGTTAGAGTTTGAGGTGGGTGATCGGGTGTTATTAAAGGTGTCTCCATGGAAGGGCATAGTGCATTTTGGAAAGAAGGGTAAGTTAGCACCAAGATATGTAGGACCGTTTGAGATCCTTAAAAGGATTGGTCTTGTAACTTATAGGTTGAGGTTACCTGAGGAGTTGAGTAGCGTGCATGACACCTTTTATGTTGCAAATCTGAAGAAGTGTCTGGCGGATGCAAATTTGCATGTGCCATTGGATGAGATCAAGGTCGACAAGACACTTCCTTTTGTCGAGGAACCTGTAGAGATTATGGAACGAGAAATTAAGAAGTTAAAACGTAGTAATATAGCACTTGTGAAAGTTAGGTGGAATTCGAAACGTGGTCCTGAGTTTACTTGGGAACACGAAAATCAGATGAGGATTAAGTATCCACATTTGTTCGTGGACCGAGTTGTTGAGCCTGCTAGTTAAATCTCAGGACGAGATTTCCTTAAGGGGGGGATACTGTATCATCCATGATTTAATCAGGTTAGTGATACCTTTAGAAATGGCTAAGAGTTCATTTTATGTGTTTCTTGTGTGCTATGTGTAATTTATGAGTGCTAAGTGGTTTTAATAGGTGCATGATATCGTTTTGAGGTGTATGATCATCTCATTTTGAGTGTGTTTGTGTTTAGTGATAAGTATTTCATTTGTTCACGATTAGTGATAATGGAAAAGTAATGACGTATAGCATGCATTGCTACGTCAATAGTTGAATGATTTCGTGTTAAGCATTTATGGGAAACGTATTAAGATGGAAATAAGTTAAGTGAGTGAATTTGGCGAATTAGGGTAGACTTTCTAAATATAAAAAGTGAAATGTAAAATGAAAAGTTATTTTTAGAAGGTTTAGTAAGTTGCGTTTATGTAAAAAGGTTTACCGAAATTAGCTTAGGTTTTTATAAAAACTTAAGGTAATGAAGATAATTAGTTAATTAATAAATAAAAAATAAAAAAATTTATAAATGGGGTTGTTCGGCCGGTTTTAGAAGAAAAAGAAAAGGAAATAAAGTTTGATTACAATTAGGATTCTATTAGTATAAATACCAAATTAATAAAACCTTAAATCACTTTTTCTCTCCCCTTTTCCTTTTGATCGCCGAAACCCTCAAGCAAGAGAAAAAAAACATTTTTTTATCAAGAACAAGTTGGTGATTTAGTGTTTCAAGAATCAAGGTTTATGTATGTTTCAATTAAGCTTTTGTTTAATCTTTCTTTAAAACATGTAATAATTAATATGATGGATCTTTAGAGTTTTAAAAACTTCTGTAATTAAGGATGTTTTAATCATGCTAGAGTGTTTAAGGTTTAATTAGGATCGTATTGGTGTAAATGGTTAGGGTTAGATCGCTTTAATTCATGATTTAGAGTTGAGCAGAATTTAGGTCTGTGTTCAACTGATGATATCTAGATGTTAAAAATGTGTTTTGATATGATTCTAGTGCCTAAATTGTAGTTCAAAGAGTCTATATTTCAAAAAGTTCGGCCTCGATTGATTTGGAGTTCTGGAAGTTGGTTAAATATTAGTTACAAGAAAAGTTGTCAAAACAGTAAATACATGTCAGAATTAGATCATGTTTAGGAGGGTAAAACCCTAACTTAAAAGTGGAATTAAGGTTAGCCAATTTACAGTGATTAAGTTCTATATGTATATAAAGAAAATATAGAAGGATGGCTTCTGGTTTTGTGTCTAAGTATGGTAGTTAGGGCCATAAATTTTAGTGTGCAATCAGATCCGAATTAGGACAGTTTTGATGTTGGATTTTATTTGGGATAGTTGTACATGTATTGAGTAATTGGGAATCACAAGGTAGTTATTAAACTCATAAATTAACTTAGGTGATTTTTGATATAATTTATTAAGGTCGGCAAGTAAGGGTTTTAAGAGGGCAAAGTTACACTAAAATTCTGCACTTTTGAATAAATTGTAATTAACTAGTGTAATGAGTTAATAAAGTGGTTAAGGTTGGGCATGGTGCCCATGAGGGTTAATCAAACATTTAGACATCCATCATATGTGTGTTACATGGACTAGAGCTTTTAGCTTGGTCACGTGTAACCATGTTTATTTATTTGTATAGTTGCTTGATATGAATTGGAAGCTACGTTTTGAGCATTCAGGTGAGTTACATAGTCCCACTTTTTATTGCGTTTTAAACTTGGTATGGAAATGATGCAAGTGTTTAAATGAGTTTTAAATTCCTGTGATTATGTGTTAGTGTAAATGCATGGACTATTATGTGACTGATATGCGTTATGTGCTACATGTTATGTGATGTGATATTGATGTGTAGTCTAGTCAGGAGAGTTACTTGCGGGTATCCATGGCCTGAGCTAGAGGGAAAGAGATTTGGTATGATCCAAGAACGATTAAGTTCGTCTACTTGGTGTTTGAGTGTTTGATTGGATTGAATTGCATGTTAGCTTGTATGTTAGTTAGCATAATTGTAATGCAAGCGTATTGTTTTTATAATTGCATGAATTGGTTAAATTGTTTTGGTAACGGATTGATTATGTGTGTCTGAAAACCTATGTTTCTCACCAACCATTGTGTTGACGTATCAGCATCATTTTCAGGTATTCAGCAGGATGAGGTTAAAGTTAGGAAAAGTGGCTAGATGGACCGTAGGCAGCTGGCGAAGTTTAGTTATCTAGATTTCTTTATTTGATTGGATGATAAATGTTAATTGTTTTGCTTTGATTAGGATGTATGAATGTTTGCATGTCATAACATTGGCATGAACTGCCTTCATTTCAATGTTAGACGCCTTTTAGATTTTGTTGATGTGTTTGGGTATTTCATGACACTGCATGTCTATACCTTGTATTTTGTGCATGTTTTAGTTTCTCTTATAGACGCCAAATTGTTGTGATGATTCCCTTTCTTGTCGCGCCTCACGTTTACGCCTTGGTGGGGTGTGACAAATCAAACTAATCTACTCTTCTTAACACTAACGAAATAAATTTACCAATCAAACATAATAACTACATATTTTCATAGATCCAATTTATTAGTTTTTAAAAATAAAGACACAACATATGGATTCAAGACAAGCATAGTATGGAATCAAGAAATAGAAGAGATGGGTTTAGAATAAGCTTATAAATGAAATGCATAAGAGTATTATCATAAGAAATAGGAAGAGGAGATAAAATCTTGTAAAAACCCCAAATAAAGTTTGAAACCCTAATTCTTGAATCTTTGACTAACCCTTGAAATGAATGATTAAACCCTTGGAATGACGCGAGATGACTTCCTGAATTTTGGTCAAATTAACACGTAACTTATAAAAGTTAAAATATTGCACGTAAAAGTTTAAAATAATGACATGGGAATTTACGGAGTGTTACAACAATATGTTGTATCTGTTAAGAAAGTTAGATACGTCGTAATCAACTGGTGAATACGCCGTATCAGATGTTCGACCAGAACAGTGTACATGAAACAATAAATAATGCAGAAAATAAAAGACACACAAACAAACAAAAAATGAATAAAATACAAAAGTTTACACTAATCTAAATTATGTTAATCTATGTTAAAACCAAAATATTAATAAAAATAAAGATTAAACAACTTCACTCTCCGGCAACAGCGCCAAAAACTTAATGTGTCGTTGAGTGTAGGTAATTTATATTATCAAGTTTACATTTATATTTAGCCGACTATACCTTAAAACAACACTAACGGGCAGTGTACCCGATAAGATGTAGCTTTGTTGGTAAGTAAGGTGTCGATTACTAAGAGCGAGAGCGTTAATCTTCTAGTTCTATCAATATTTTGGTTGTCTAAGTTAACTGTTAATTCTAGTCTATGTTAAACCTAATTCTAACGGATAAAAGGGGTTTTCAGTCTGAAAGACTGGCACAGGTTTGGTGGTAACTTGAATCAATTTAAAACACAATAACACACGCAAGCAGATAATCAAAAGATTAAAGAGCGGTCAAGCCAATTATAAGAAAATTATATTAACCATGATTAATCCGATTAAACGCAGGTTTGTTTATTTTAGTGAAATGAGTGCTTATCTCGAGGCGGCATATCATTCCTAGATTTAGGCGGTACTTCTTTCTAAAACCTAGATGCGTCAGATTCTATCACAATTAAACGCATCTGCATAAAGCATCCTTTTTGTTGATTATAATCTATCTTAGGAGATTAATAATGGTGATCTTATTAAACCCTAGCCCATTGGGACTTTAACCACTTATTGCTTAACGGCTCTTTATATACTAGTAGTCCACTGTCCGAGTCTTTACCAAGGGAATTAGAACGTTATTTTTTGATCCTAGGTCACCTGCTAGTCCAACTTGTTCACATAAACCAATAGTAAAGATAGGTCAATATTTATGATCCTGTGATTCTAGATATATAAATTGCGAATATGGAGAGCCATCTCGGCATCTAGATAGTTAATTAGTTTGCATTCCTAGATCCAGTTGAATGATGAGTCGCATACTTAAGCACATAAACATATATGAATTGATAAACATAAAAAAACAACCAATGATAAATTAAGCAGCCGACATAAACAAACCAAACACTAAATCTTTATAAACATGGCTAATACCCAGGGTATTAGCCCATAACCATTGTAATGAATACAAGAATAATAATCAAATCAACTAAGGTAAACTAACCGAGTTAAACGAATGATACCAAAATCAAATGATTATTAGAGTATGGATGATTACAAGGTGTTTCCTATTGAGTTAGGCACATTGCGAGACCTCTTCTACTCTTCTTCTCTTCTGAAAATCGACTTTTGTGGTTAGGGTATCAAAAATATGACTAAGCACACCTAAAACTCATTTTTAGGTGTTCTATTTATAGTGTCTGGAATATGGTCGATATGCCGTATTGGTTGAGATCAATACCGCGTATTGGGGATTTCTTGGAGTAAGGACCACGTTTAATATCTTCCAGAATCTTCCAACACTTTATCAAGAATACGGCGTATAGAAGTTCCTGGATACGGCATATAGATCTTGAATTCTCCGTAGTATCTGGTGAAGTGTAGGCACGAATACGCCGTATCTTCTTTAATGGATACGGGGTATATATGTCAAAATAGTATTCTTCAAATATATTCGCTTAAGCTTCAAACTGCGTTCCTTTTAGCATATCTTCACCAAGTGCTCCATAATTACTGCAAAACTCAAATATAAACAATTAAGTACGAATCCGTGCAATAATTATATAAAATGGGTAATAAACATGAGATAAATGATGCTATAAAAGTGTCCTTATTTGATGTCATCAATATGCCTCGGGATTGATTTGGAACCCGGCGAGTGGATAAAAGATAGTGGATGCTTAAAACATATGACAGGCAACCGAAAGCTGTTTTCTACCTACAAGGCATACAATGGAGGTAACGTCATTTTTGGTATTAATCTACGGGGTAACATCATTGGCAAAGGTATGATCTCTCATGACTCACTTAAAATTGCAAATGTAGAGTATGTAGATAATTTAAAATTTAACTTGCTAAGTGTAGGTCAAATATGTGATAGTAAGTGTAAAGTAATATTCTCTAAAAATGATGGTGAAATAATTAAGGATGGTAAAGTCGTAGGTAGAGGTATTAGGAAGAAAGGTGTATATTTGATGAAATTAGGGAATAAGCTTGAAGACAAAATTTGTCTTGCAACGATTGATGAAAACTTCACTTTGTGGCATAGGAGATTAGGTCACACTAATATGCGTCTTATTCAACCGTTAGCATCTAAGGAACTAGTTGATGCTTGTAAAATTAGAAAACAAGCTAATGTTAGTTACAAAGCTAAGAATATAGTCTCGGTGACTAGATGCTTAGAACTTCTTCATATAGATCTCTTCGGTCCATCAGCCATACGGAGTTACAGAGGAAACCTCTACACCTTAGTAATAGTAGATGACTATTCTAGGTATACATGGACTAGATTCCTTAAAATTAAAAACAAAGCCTTCAAACAATTCGAAATATTTAGTAGGAAAATACAAAACCAATTAGGATGTTGAATAGTGTCAATTAAGACAGACCATGGTAGAGAATTTGATAATGAAGTGCAATTTTAAGAGTTTTGTAATGCCAATGGTATTACACATAACTTCTCGGCTCCATGCACTCCATAATCAAATGGCGTGGTAGAAAGGAAAAAATAGGACACTTCAAGAAATGAGTAGAACTATGAACAATCGTTACCACAAAAGTTTTGGTGTAACGCCGTAGATACCTCATCCTATATCCTAAACCGAATCCTAATTAGAGCCATATTAGGAAAAACACCTTATGAACTCTTGAGATGTAGGAAACCTACTCTTGAGAACTTCAAAGTGTTTGGAAGCAAATGCTTCATTTTAAACACTAAAGATTACCTTACAAAGTTTGACCCAAAGTCATCGGTATCTTTCTAGGTTATTCAAAAAATAGTAAAGCCTATGTCATCCTTAACATACATACCATGAAAATCAAAGAATCACTCGACGTGATATTCGATGAAGCTCCTTCACCATCTAAATCATCACTCTTAGTGGATGATGACTTGGATGAAGAAGAAACATCTAAGATTGTAGAAAATAAAAACTTAGAAAATGACGTTGAGGATGAAGTGTTAGAAATTGACGAAATTGTCAATATTAAGGAATTTAAGGATCATCCTTTTGATAATGTCATAGAAAACCTTAACCAAAGAACCCTTAGGTCTCAAGCCTAAAACCAAAGTAACTTCTTTTGTTTTATATCAACTATAGAACCTAAGAATGTGAATGAAGCCTTAACGGATGAAAGTTGGATTGTTGCAATGCAAAAAGAATTAAATCAATTCATTGCAAATAATGTTTGGGAGTTAGTACATCACCCTAAGAGCACAACAATCATAGGAACTGAATTGGTATATAGAAATAAGCTAGACGAGAACAGTATTGTTTCTCAAAATAAGGCAAGGCTAGTCACCCAAGATTATAATCAACAAGAAGGAATTGATTATGATAAAACCTATGCTTAGAATCGATTAGGATTTTATTAGCTTATGCTTGTGCCTTAGATTTTAAATTGTTCTAAATGGACGTAAAAAGTTCATTCCTAAATGGTTTTATCAATGAGGAGGTATACGTGGCACAACCTCTGGGATTCATTGATTTCGAAAAAACTAATCATGTTTATAAACTCAAGAAAGCTTTATATGGTCTAAAGCAAGCTCCTAAAGCTTGGTATAATAGATTAAATGCTTTTCTTATTAAACATGAATATAACATGGGAATGGTAGATAACACGCTTTTTACAAATAAGAAAGGTTCAAATCTCATCATCGTTTAAATATATGTCGACGACATTATATTCGGTTCGACTTGTCAATACATGTGTGATGATTTTGCCAAAATCATGCATGACGAGTTCGAGATGAGCATGATGGGTGAACTTAACTTCTTCCTTGGATTACAAATAAAACAAATGGAAGATGGCATCTTCTTTAATCAATCTAAATATATTAAAGAAATGCTTAAGAAATCTGGCTTAGAAGAATCTAAACCAATGAAAACCCCTTGTCCTCGGATAGTAAACTCATGAAAGATAAAGAGTGTAAGTCGGTAGATAGTACCAAGTATCGAGGCATGATAGGTAGTTTATTATACCTAACAGCAAGTAAGTCTGATATCATATTTAGTGTGTACCTTTGTGCCCGCTTCCAAGAGGATCTAAAAACCTCTTATCTTGAAGCAGTTAAGTGTATCTTCCGATACATTAAAGGCACTATGCACTTAGGATTATGGCATCCTAAGGGGACCGGCATAGAAACCATAGTATATGCTGACTCTGGTCATGCGGGAGATTATGTGAACCAAAAAAGCACTAGCGGTATTTGTACGTTCGTAGGATGTTGTGTAACATCATGGTTCTTAGAGAAACAAACCGCTCTTGCTATTTCCACGACCAAAGTCGAATATGTAAATGTCGGAAAGGCATGTCAACAAGCACTAGACGTTCCGATTATGTGCGACAACAAAGGCGCGATTAACCTTAGTAAAAACCCGGTGCAACACTCGCGAACTAAACACATCAAAATTCCTCACCATTTCCTTCGGGACAATGTCCAAAAAGGAAATATCTCTATCAAAAAAGTCTCGTCTAAAGATAATATCGCCAACATTCTTACTAAACCCCTCAAGCACGAATCATTCAACTATATTCGTCTTGGTTTAGGAACGATGGAACACATTCTGTAAATCATTCTCTTCTTTTCTTCTAGTCTCGACTCTAGTTTTGTTCCACTCCGTGTCGTGACAACTTAAATCACTTCATCTGAAGTATTTTAAGTATTTTTGATTCGCGAAATGCAAATTAATACATCACTCCTTTTGCAAAAATTTTGCCAAAACTTTTGTCTAAAACCCGCTGCTGAGGGCGGCCCCCATATCTAGAGCGTCCCCTGATTTAATCAGGCGGCCCCCAGATCGATATGAGACCTCCTCCAGACGGACACAAAATTTTGCACCCTCATTTTTGTTAAACTCAAAAACAAACACCCCATTCTCCCTAGTGCAACGACGAACACGAACAAATACCCGCCAAAACTCAAAATCAGACTAATTAACTTAAATTGAAGATCAAATCAACATCAACAATCATTCCTAACACCATAAACATCATCAATTGTAAGTCAATTAATCTATTTTCTTTCAACTCGTGTTTAGGGTTCATGATAAACACAAAATAAAAAATTGAGGATTTTTGTTTTTCTCTTGTTTGTGTACAATTAGGACTATAATAACACAATGTATAACTAATATGCTTCCCGTAGACATAGGATTTGCATAATTGAGTGTGTTTGTCAAAGATTTTTATTTGCACAAAAACCCTAATTTCTTTTGAAATTACTCACGTTAGGAACACCATACCAATGTTTTAATGCATTGTTAATACACTCTAAAACATTCTTGCATACATGCATGATGATCTCATGAACAAAATTTAAAATACATAATTGATATGTATTTTTCGACATGTTTTATGAGTAAAAGTAAATTAAGAAGCGTTTGGGTTAACTCATAGGTTTTGTTTTAGAGTCGAGTTAGTCATTACTCCACATTCGTTGCATATAGGCACACACTAGGCAAAAGTTTTTGTTTACATTACGTTTTCATAATAATAAAATATGATATTGTTTCTTTCATTTAGGTCACAATGCATCGTAAAACTGCCGAAGATCATCAAAACACAAAAAGTTACATTCCAAAATTTTCAAAAATAAATACACATCACCTTTAAAAGAAAGGTTCATGAATCTTGAAAGTCGTTGTATTCATGAGGGTCGGGTAGTCTATTCGGATTTTGATGATTTGGTCTATGTTAGATCTATGTTTAGTCATATTAGGTTTGAGTGTCTTCTTGAAATTAATGAACAAATCGTTCCTCGGTTCATGCTCGAGTTTTATAGTCAATACCGTGTCAACTTTTCTAACGAAGGTCAAATGTTAGTCGAGTTTGTCATTCAAAATCAATTCTTCTCTTATACAATCGAAGAATTTGGTCAAATTCTTGGTATTCCTTCTAATGACGCGTGTTCTTTTTCGGACAAGTGGTCACTTGACGACTTGCAATATAGTGTTCCAATGAGTGGTCATTATAAAATAAACCCTCCTTGTCCCGATGATATGAAACTCTATGTTCAAAAGGAAACGGAGGATCATGTCACTCGTATCCGTCATGATAAGGTCATTGATGTTGAGGATAATCAAATTCTCACTCGTGAAATCAATCCATCATGGAAACTTGGGTCGAAATAATTCAGGAATATATCTTTTGTTTTGGTGGTAACCGGGATCATGTCCCGGCGTGTCTTTGTCATATGCTATATTGTATTGCTACAACCAAGCCTTACAATCTTGCATTCTTCGCTGCAAAACGAATAGAGTTTGTCACTAAACAAGCTCGGTTGATTCTACCATACGGTATGTTATTGACTCGCTTGTTTAGATTTGTCATGACCGAACGTCCCCAATTGTTAAACGATCGTTATGTCTTGTACGATTGTGTCATGTATCCTCTTACCGCTCAACAAGAGAGAAAGACCCCAAAAGGACTGTGGCACGACAAAAGGTCGTTCCTCTACTTCCTCTTCATCCGCCTTCGGTCAACCATCTTCATCTCATCCCAACGATGATGATGATGATGGAAATGACGAAGGAACCTCGCGTGCAAGCACTCCTTTCCTCACTTGCTTTGTTAATTCATTTTTAAATGACATTCCTCAAGTCTTTTCAAACCCACCCAATCGTGACCCAAACATGGAAGACTTCTATACTCGCCAAACCGAAATTCTAAATCGTCAAGTCCAATTGCGAGATGAGCAACGTGGTGGAGGTCAATCAGAAAGGGCATCAAGAACCTATTGAAAGGAAAGAAGAAGAAGTAAGCAATGAGGAACATTTCTAAAAACATTTTGATTATTATTGCTACTTATCTAATCTCTTTGGTACTAGTTTGTTATGCTTTGATATTTTAACTTATGCTTTGTTTAGTTGGATGTTTAGTACTTAGCTTGGGCAACATTACTTGCCTTGGATGATCGTTTCATTTTATCATCCTAAACTTATTTACATGCACCTTGATACATTATGCTTTTTATGGTATTATGCATGCTTGATCATTTTTTTCCAAATTACCTATATTTGATAGAATTTAGATTAGCTAGTACATAAATTTGAAAATTTGGTAGTCTTAGATGATTCTTGATGTAATAAGGTTGGTTGCAAAAAAGAAACCTTAGGGTAACATTTTCTGCACATGTTTTATATTTTGGAAATACTGGGAAAAATTTTGATCATCCAAAAAATGGCCCCCTTAAATACCAAGCGACCCTCATATATATCTAGGACCGCCACCAGGAAGTCACAAGATTTTTCACTGTTTTCTCCTGATTTTCTGTGTAGTTGACTATCCTCTCTATTAGCCTCAGCTAGTTTTCTATATTTTGCCCAACACTATTTAGAAATCTTTTGTTCTTACCCATGCCTTACCACAATTAACCACCATTTCCATTTTAAATAATCATCCTCTCCACTCACCTCATCATCTTCATTACACCTTTCTTCATCCATCTTCATCTTCAATGGCTTCCATGTGACAACCGTGATTTAGCGAGGTTAGTTTAACCATTAGTGTTTACTTGCCTAGTTTTATGAGTTTGGTGTTATATGCTAAAAATGAATTAGTGATATGTGTGTTATGATACACGTGTTATTATAAGTGTTTGTGAAGGTAGAAATGAATGATTTGGTCATTTCATTTCGTATGTGATGTTGATTTCGGAAGTATAGTGATTTTCGTTATTTATATCGTCGGTAAAATTGAAGAAGTATGTATCGTGAAATTTTGAGTTGAGATTAATTAGTGAATTGAAATTTTATAATTTATCTATGAAGTAATAAGTAAATAATAATTTGAGAAAAATAATAAAAAGTAGTGTAAGTGTTTTATTTTGAGTTATGTATTTATTTAAGTATTTAAGGTAAATAAGTAGTAAATAATTTTGTATTTTTAAAAAAATATATTAAATAATATATAGGGAGGGGTGAACGAAATTTATAAGAAAAAAAAATTTATTAATTAAAAAGGAGGTGTTTGTTCGGCTGGTTAAAAAAAAGAAAAAAATGGAAACCAATTTGACTACAATTAAAAAACTAGATAACTATATATACAAAATCAAGAAAACCCTAAATCACTTTTCTTCTCTCCCGTTGTTTGTGTCCGGTCGAATCCCCAAGCAAGAAAAAAATAATATTTTTTTATCAAGAACCAAGGTGGTGATTCAAGTGTAATCGGGTGAAAGGTTTATGTATGTTTTAATTAAGTTCTTGTTTAATTTTTCTTATAATTAGTAACTTTAATTGATGGATAAATTAGTGTTTCATTAAAATTCAGTAAATATGTTAATATGATCATCAGTAATCAATTAGGGTGTAATTAATGGTGTTTGGATGCGTTTGATTAGGTTTAGATATTGTTAAATTCAGAATTAAAACTGGACAGATTTTTAGGTCATCTTGTAAGTGTCATAACTTGGTCATACGGATAGTTTTTATTGATTTTTCTTGAGCCTAACAATAACTACAAAGAGTCTACTTTCAAACCCCATTGGTTTCATGAATTAAAAGTGTGTGGAAGTCAGTCAAAATAATTTTACAAGATCTGTTTTCGAATCTGAGTTTTTGGGGCAGATTCTGGTTTGTGTTTGTGAGGTCAAAAACCATATCAAAATGTCTTTTTAATTGATGGGATTGGTACTATTGCAAGTTCATGATGTGTATAATTTTCTAGATTTTTTGTAGAATTTTACTAAGTGTTTAAATGGGTCTCATCAAGCTAAACCTTTTGATGATCGAGTCAGATCCTAATTTGAGTACTTTGTAATGTTGAATTTTTATAAAATACTTAGGCTTAATATTATTATTTTTTTAAATCACAGTAGTTTTTAACCCATTAAGAAGGTAGGGAATGAAAGGGGGAAAGTTAATTTGATCAGTTAGTATTTTATTTGTGGTCATAAAGTGACTATAAAATTCTACCAAAAAAAACTAAAAAACTGGAATAAGGGATTTGGAAGTATTAGGGTATAAGTAAGGTATGGGAAGTATGGTAAAGGGTTTATAAACATAATATGAATATTTAAGGTATAAGTAAGGTATAAGAAGTGTGGTAAAGGGTTTATAAACATAATATGAATATAGAAGTCCATCAATTGATTGTTACATCGTCTTGGGCATTTAGCCTAATCGCGTGTAACATGAGTTTTATTTGTGTTTAGTTGATTTCAAGGAATTTGTAAAGTAGTTGTGCATCAGGTGAGTTTCATAGTCCCATTTTTATGTTTTTATTGGGATGAAAATGATGCAAAATATGTTTTAAAATGTTTTATCGTTGTGATTATGTGTTTTAAATTGCGTATGGACATTTCATGGCTATTATATGACTATGTGAAATATGTGTTATTTGGGATCAAATAAGTACACCTACTCAGTGTGATTTGTTTGATTTGGGATCGGATGAGTATGCCTACACAGTGGATCGGATGGGTACGCCTACCCAATGTGATATGCTATGTGATACATTCTGGGTGAGCTTGGTTGCTTATAGTGCCAGCTATTCTAAGCCCGAATGTGAAATTAAGTGTGTATGGGATCGGATGGGTACGCCTACCCAATGTGAATATATTGTGTGATACATTCTGGGTGTGCTTGGTTGCTTATAGTGCCAGCTATTCTAAGCCCGAATGTGAATTTAGTATGTGAAATATGTTGATCGAATTATGTTGCATGCTAGCATAGGTTCATGATAGTTCATTATTGTCCTACATTGTTTTGATAATCACAGTGAAAGCGAGTATTATTGCGTGTCTAAAACCTATGACTCTTACCAACATTATTGTTGATGTTTTAAGCATTATTTTCAGGTGAGCATCTTGAGGAAAGTAAAGTTAGGAAGCTTGGCTAGAAAGACAATAGGAATTGCATTATGGAATCTTTGATTCTTAATTTCGTACTTTGGTTGTTTTGTCTTATGATGACATTTATTTCGGATTTTATTTTCAAGTTTATGTATTTTGTGTGTGCGATTAACCTTAATACAAGACCCCTCTTGTGTTTGGTATCGTCATAACACTTGGTTTTAATATATTGCATTTTAGATATTCTCTATTGTTGACATCAATGTGTTGTGATGATGCCTATCTTGTTACGCCTCGCGTTTTCGCCTTGGCGGGGTGTGATAGATTGGTATCAGAGCCATTGGTTATAGAGAAGTAGGTGGTTTAATCTATACTATAACCTAAGAGTCCTTCATATAGCTGCATAATAGAATCTATATGTTTAGCTATCTAGGCATTTTGATTTCTTGCATTTTTCTGAGTTTTATTTCAACCCATAGGCTACTCGATATCAGAAGATCCAGAAGAGGAACCTCTCGAGGAACCGAAGGAGGAAGGGTAGTTAGAAGAGTCAGAGGAGAATGCCGACTTAGATCTCCTGTCAGATGCTCGTATCAGCTTTGGACCCGTGGAGTCGGGTGACTCTTGTGAAAGTAAAGTCAAACCCAAGCGAGGCCCAACATAAGTTTATCCCATCTTTTACCTCGACACGTTGCTATCGATAATTTCCTTCGGATATTACGTATTTTTGGGCGCTTCGAGACCTTCATTTTCTTTCTGTCGTTTTCGATTTTATCTTTATATAAATAAATATTGCTTGGATGTAGTATCATTTCTGTGTTATATTGGAGTTGCTTAATATGTTCAATGTGGTATATGTGCATATATGTGCGTTATCATTGAGATGTGTAGTCTTGGAAGTAAGTACACGTGTGAAAGGATGCACTTATAATTATGGGTGGCCAACATAATTATAAAGGCATCACACACGTAGACTTGTGACCATGATTGCATTGATCAGTGTTTGTTTGTAAGGTGGTAGTGTAAGATGTTGTGATATGTGCATTCATGATAAGGATAGATGTATAGTTAGGGGATTCTTCTCTTAACTAATGTGCGATTTTATTGGGCTTAGTTGCGTAGTCAGCAAGTTTCCTTTCTGCCTAACGATTACGAATATATTGGATACATCTTATTACAACCATTACGATTATTGAGTTTGTTCGTCTGCTCGATTATTCGAGTCGATATAAAACCCTCATTTTTTTTTATATAATTAGCATCCATTTTTTGTTCGTTACCATGTCGGTAAGGATGATCTAACTTTGTATTTAGCGTCTTGATGAATATTGGTTGTTAGGATCTGCTTCTTTGGATATTGGTACGTTTCATTGGTTCTTTTGTTGTATTGATTACTCGTATGAGTATCAAAATTTTCTTTTAAGCGCTAATTGTTCCTAACATATTAGTGCGGATCATTACTCCGTTCTTTGTATGTCCTTTGGTTTTCGTAACATGTTACAGCATGTTAGTACCGACACTTTTCAATGGATGTTCTTTTGATCCGTGGTACGATTGATCTTTACGTTCTTCTTTGTTAATAATGCCTTCATATAAATTTCTCTTTGCATGTTCGTTTCACTTCTTGTACTTCCTTTTGCTTTCAAACAATAGAATTGTGTTAGAGTCTTTACGGTATGTTACAATCCCTTTTGGTATTACGATGTCCTTTGTTTGAGTAATATATTTTATATTGATGTCGAGTTATGAAAATCCTTTTGAAAGTATATCTTGATGTGTTTGGGGAAAACAATTTCTTGAAATGATTTATAGAATACTTTGTTGATAAGCCGCTTTTAATCACCGTCTCTTTATTTTTATGAAAAATACGTTTACAATGATTTTTATGAAAACAATGTGATATTGGTTGAGTGTCAAAACTATGTTTAAGATAATCTTTACATTTTTATAAGTTTTTTTTTGATAAATTTTATTTTATGAAAAGTATGTTTAAAATGATTTATATTGGTAAAATGCGATACATTTTTTTATAACTATCTCTTTTTTTTTATAAAAACCATGTTTAAAATGATTTTTTTAAAAGATTATATTTAAGATGATTTTTTTAAATGATTTTTATATTTAAAACGACTGTCTTTGTTGTTTCAAAATGAATTTTTATAAAAACAGTATTTAGTTGGTTCTTTCGACTAAAGTTGATTATTGGTATAAGAATTATATCTTTCTCATTTATCAATCTTGAAACGTATTGTTATTCGTTATGTGTCCTTTTATCGTGGTACGCTTGTTGATTCTTTCGTTTGCGTTTTCTATCGGTATAGATTTTTATCCTTTCTTTGAAGGATTCTTATGACATTTGATCCGCATCTATTTGCATATATGAAATCCCTTATATATTTTCTAGCCCTTGATTCGGTATCCATTTGCTACCCTATTCGATAGTTCGTAACCCTTAAAATTCATTTGATATATGTTTTATTCGACCAAGTCACTCCCCGTGGGCAGCACCTGTGTTGTTCAAGAAGAAGGATGGTTCATTTCAAATGTGCATAGACTATTGAGAGTTGGACTAGCTGACCACCAAGAATCTCCCTAGGATCGACGACTTATTCAACCAATTGCAAGGCTCGCATTATTTCTCTAAGATAGATCTTCGATCTGGTTGTCATCAGCTGAGAGTGCATGAAGAAGATATTTAAAGACGACATTAAGGACGCGATATGGACACATTGAGTTACAGTTATGCCATTTGGGTTAACCAATGCACTAGCGGTTTCATGAACTTAATGAACCGGGTGTGCAAGCCGTATTTAGACAAGTTTGTCATTGTGTTTATTGATGATATCTTGATCTACTCAAAATATAAGGAGAAACATGAGGTTTATTTGAAGTTAGTGTTGGAACTGTTAAAGAAAGAGAAGTTGTTTGATAAGTTTTCCAAGTGTGAATTCTGGCTACAAGAAGTTCATTTTCTCGAACACGTAGTTAACAGTGATGGAATTCATGTGGACCCTAGTAAGATAGAAGCAGTAAAGAATTGTAAGGTACCTAAGACACCATCCGAGATACGGTCATTCTTGGGATTAGAAGGTTACTACTGACGTTTCATCGCCAATTTTTTTAAGATTAGTAAACCCCTTACTTCACTGACTCAGAAGAATTAAAAGTATGAGTGGGGCAAGGAACAAGAGGAAGTTTTTCAAACGTTGAAGGACAATTTGTGTAATGCACCAATATTGTCATTGCCTGATGGACCGAAGAGTTTTGTAGTTTACTGCGATGCCGTCGAATCAAGTATTAGGTTTGTGTACTCATGCCAATAGCAAGGTAGTGCCGCCAGCATCACGACAATTGAAGATCCATGAGAAGAATTATACAACACACGACCTAGAATTGGGAGCAGTAGTGTTTGCCCTTAAGACTTGGAGGCATTACTTGTACGAAACGAAGAGTGTCATCTATACTATAAGAGTCTTTAACACATATTCGATCAGAAGGAGTTGAATATGTGTCAAAGGAGTTGGATTGAGTTATTCAGCGACTATGAGTGTGAGATTCGCTACCATCCCGGTAAGGCGAACGTAGTTGTTGATGCTTTAAGTAGGAAAGAGCGAGTGAAACCTAAACGTGTACGAGAAATAGCTATGACCATACAGTCCGGAGTTAAAATAATGATACTGGCAGCCCAGAGTGAGGCATTCAAGGAAGAGAACGCGCCAGCAGAAAGATTACAGGGATTAGACCAGCAGATGGAAAGGAAAGAAGATGAGATCTTATACTTTATGGATCGCATATGGGTTCTGTTAGTGGGAGGTGTGAGAACCATAATCATGGACGAAGCTCATAAGACTAGGTACTATGTACATCTGGGAGAGGATAATATGTACCATGATCTTCGAGATATGTATTGGTGGCCGGGTATGAAGAGGGACATCGCTACGTATGTTAGCAAATGTTTAACTTGTTCGAAGGTGAATGTTGAAACATCAGAGACCTTCGGGTTTACTGCAACAACCATAGATACCTAAGTGGAAATAGTATAGAATAACTATGGACTTTATTACAAGGTTGCCGAGATCAAGTAGTGGGTACGATACGAATTGGGTAACAGTCGATAGACTGACTAAGTCAGCCCATTTTCTAGCAATACTAGAAGATTACAAGATGGAGAAGTTAGCAAGGCGATTATATAGATTAGGAGTAAGTTTAAGGCATGGAGTGCCTTGTCAATCATCTCAGATCATGATGGAAGATTTACTTCAAGATTTTGGCAGACGTTACAGAAAGCATTAGGAACACGACTAGATATGAGTACAGATTATCATCCTTAAACTGATGGACAAAGTGAGCGTATAATTCAGACATTGGAGGATAAGTTAAGAGCGTGCGTAATCGACTTTGGTGGCAGTTGGGATGTTCACCTACCGTTAGCTGAATTTTCCTATAATAATAGTTATCATTCGAGTATTCGATGAACTTCGTTTGAAGCACTGTATGGAAGGAAATGTAGGTCGCCCGTTCTGTGGGCTGAAATTAAAGAAAGCAGGTTAATTGGACCAAAATTGGTGCAAAAGACGACTGATAAGGTAGTCTTGATAAAGGAAAAGCTCAAAGCGGCGAGAGATCGTCAAAAGAGCTATGCTGATAATAGGCGTAAGCTACTAGAGTTTGAGGTTGAGGATCAAGTGTTACTGAAAGTGTCGCCTTGGAAAGGTGTAGTTCGTTTGGAAAGAAAGACATGTTAGCATCAAGGTACGTAGGACCATTTGATCATTGAAAGGATCGGTCCTATAGCCTATTAATTAAGATTGTCTAAATAATTGAGTAGCGTACTTGATGTGTTTCAAATTTAAAGAAGTATTTAGCGGATGCGAATCTGCATGTGCATTTAGAAGAAATTAAGGTAGACAAAACTCTTTGTTTTATTGAAGAACCTGTTGAGATTATCGATCGTGAGGTTAATAGTTTGAAACGTAGTAAGATTCCAATCGTTAAAGTTCGTTGGAATTCAAAGCGTGGCTCTGAGTTCACGTGGGAACGTGAGGACCATATGAAAGCTAAGTATCCCCGATTATTTGTTGACTGTGCTGTTGAACATACTAGTTAAATTTCGGGATGAAATTTCCCTAAGTGGGGGATACTGTGACAACCGTGATTTAGCGAGGTTAGTTTAACCATTAGTGTTAACTTGCCTAATTTTATGAGTTTGGTATTATGTGCTAAAGATGAATTAGTGATATGTGTGTTATGATACACGTGTTATTATAAGTGTTTGTGAAGGTAGAAATGAATGATTTAGTCATTTCATTTCTATGTATATCATTCGAAGCCTAGGTGATTTATCCGTTATTTTTATCATCGTAAAATTGAAAGAATATGTATCGTGAAATTTCGAGTTTGAGATTAATTATGAATTGAAATTTGTATAATTATTATGAAGTAGAAAGTAAATAATAATTTGGAATAAATATTAATAATATTGTAGAGTGTTTTATTTGAGTGTATGTATTTTATTTAAATAAATAGGTAAGAAAGTATGAAATAATTTTGTATTTTAAAAAAATATGTTAAATAATATATAGGGGAGGGTGAACGAAATTTATAAGAAAAACAAATAAATAAAAATATTATTAATTAAAAAGGGGGTGTTTGTTTGGCCGGTTAAAAAAAGAAAAAAAAGGAAACCAATTTGACTACAATTAAGAAACTAGATAACTATATATACAAAATAAAGAAAATCCTAAATCACTTTTCTTCCCCCCCCCCCTCCCTTTGTTTTTGTCCGAACGAATCCCCGAGCAAGAAAAAAATATTTTTTTATCAAGAACCAAAGTGGTGATTCAAGTGTAATCAGGTGAAAAGTTTAGGTATGTTTTAATTAAGTTCTTGTTTAATTTTTCTTTAGTAACTTTAATTGATGGATAAATTAAGGTTTCATTCAAATTCAGTAAATATGTTAATATGATCATTAGTAATCAATTAGGGTGTAATTAATGGTGTTTGGATGCGTTTGATTAGATTTAGATGTTGTTAAATTCAGAATTAAAACTGGACAGATTTTTAGGTCATCTTGTAAGTGTCATAACTTGGTCATACGGATAGATTTTATTGATTTTCTTGAGCCTAACAATAACTACAGAGAGTCTACTTTCAAACCCCATTGGTTTCATGAATTAAAAGAGAGTGGAAGTCAGTCAAAATAATTTTGCAAGATTCATTGTCGAATCTGAGTTTTTGGGGCAGATTCTGGTTTGTGTTTGTGAGGTCAAAAACCATATCAAATGTCTTTTTAATTGATGGGATTTCTACTATAGCAAATTCATGATGTGTATAATTTTTTATATTTTTTGTAGAATTTTCCTAAGTGTTTAAATAGGTCTGATCAAGCTAAACCTTTTGATGGTCAAATCAGATCCGAATTTGAGTACTTTATAATGTTGAATTTTTATAAAATAGTTAGGCTCAATATCATTTTTTCTAAAAACTCACAGTAGTTCTTAACCCATTAGGAAGGTAGGGAATGAAAGGGGGAAAGCTAATTTGATCAGTTAGTATTTTATTTGTGTCATAAAGTGACTACAAAATTCTGCCGAACAAACTAGAAAACTAGAATAAGGGATTTGGAAGTATTAGGGTATAAGTAAGGTATGAGAAGTGTGGTAAAGGGTTTATAAACATAATATGAATATTTAGGGTATAAGTAAGGTATGGGAAGTGTGGTAAAGGGTTTATAAACATAATATGAATATAGAAGTCCATCAATTTATTGTTACATCGTCTTGGGCATTTAGCCTAATCGTGTGTAACATGGGTTTTATTTGTGTTTAGTTGATTTCAAGGAATTTGTGAAGTAGCTATGCATCAGGTGATTTTCATAGTCCCATTTTTATGTTTTTATTGGGATGAAAATGATGCAAAATATGTTTTGAAATGCTTTATCGCTGTGATTATGTGTTTTAAATTCTGTATGGACATTTCATGGCTATTATATGACTATGTGATACATGTGTTATTTGGGATAGGATGAGTACGCCTACTCAGTGGGATTTGGGATATTGATTTGGGATCAGATGAGTATGCCTACTCAGTGGGATCGGATGGGTACATCTACCCAATGTGATATGCAGTGTGATACATTCTGAGTGAGCTTGATTGCTTATAGTGCCAGCTATTTTAAGCCTGAATGTGAAATTAAGTGTGTATAGGATCAGATGGGTACGCCTACCCAATGTGAATATGTTGTTTGATATATTCTGGGTGAGCTTGATTGCTTATAGTGCCAGCTATTCTAAGCCCGAATGTGAATTTTTGTATGTGAAATATGTTGATTGGATTATGTTGCATGCTAGCATAGGTTCATGATAGTTCATTATTATCCTACATTGTTTTGATAATCACAGTGAAAGCGTGTATTATTGCGTGTCTAAAACCTATGACTTTCACCAACATTATTATTGATGTTTTAAGCATCATTTTCAGGTGAGCATCTTGAGGAAAGTGAAGTTAGGAAGCTTCGCTAGAAAGACCATAGGAATTCCATTATGGAATCTTTGATTCTTAATTTCGTACTTCGGTTGTTTTGTCTTATGATGACATTTATTTCGGATTTTATTCTCAAGTCTATGTATTTTATGTGTGCTATTAACCTTTATACAAGACCCCTCTTGTGTTTGGTATCGTCATAACATTTGGTTTTAATATATTTCATTTTAGATATTCTCTATTGTTGACATCAATTTGTTGTGATGATGCCTATCTTGTTACGCCTTGCGTTTCCGCCTTGGCGGGATGTGACATTCCACTCAAGCCTCCTCTTCTAATCCTTGCAAGAAAATCAAACTAACCATCATCCCACCTAGGAAACTCTTTATAGATTTAACTAGTGAAAATTATGTCACTCCCACACCGTCTCTTATAACTACATCCTTATCTATATCTCCTCCAAATGCACCATCAAAAACTCTATCATTCAAAGACACTTCATCTACCTTTGGTACTACCTCATCCTCATTTGAATCCAACCCACAATCTTCTCCTATAACCTCAAATGACACACCTTCCCCTCAACTATCCAATCCTTTTCTTGATTACATAATGGATGCTCCTCTAAGGCCATCAAATCCTATTCCAATTCAAAGTTACCCTTCTCTATATATCACTCTCTCACTTTCACCAATTACTCCTTTTGACAACTTGTTTGAAACTTCATCACCGCCACCACAACCTCCTTTTATGGGCCAAAAACTTGATATGTCATTGTGTGGTGTTTATTTATGATAGTTCAAGTTTTAAATCTATATTTTGCCGTCTTAACCAAAAACAACACTTTAACGGGCAGTGTACCCGATCGGTGGTAGATTTGTGGTAAGTAGGGTGTCGAACACTTAAAGCGAGGTTAAATCTCTCAATTTATTTATATTTTGGCTATCTAATCTATGTTAATTCTAATCTAAGTCAAACCTATGTTAATCCTAAGTTAGTTCTAATCCTAATTCTAACAGGTAAAAAAGGGGGTTTAAGCCTGAGAGACTGGCACGAGTTTGGTTGGTGACTACAATCAATTCAAGACACTTTAACCCACGCAAGCAAATTAACAGAAGATAAAAGAGCGATCGAGCCTTATGATAGAAAACTGTATTAGCCATCACTAATCCGATTAGAACGTTGGTTTGTTTATTCAGTGCAATGATTACTTATCTTGAAGAGGTATATCATTCTAAGACTTAGGCAGGACTTCATCCTAAGACCTAGACACATTAATTCTGTCACAATTAAAGCATCCACATAAAGCATCCTTATTACCTGATTATAATCTATCTTAGGGATTAAACCAATGGAGATCTTGTTAAACCCTAGCTCATAGAGACTTTACCCACTTACTGCTTAATAGCAATTTATACTCTAATAGTCCACTTGTCCAACTATCCAATGGAATCAAAACATTATTTGTTGAATTATCTAGATTCACCTACTAGTCAACATGTTCAATAAACCAAAGGCAGTTTCCGTTAACTAGTTAAGCTAGAAGCGTATCCTTAGCACGATTTTAGAAGGACAATATTTGTGATCCTATGATTCTAGATGTATAAACTACTATATGGAGAGCTATCCCGACATCTAGATTACTTGGTCTGTATTTGATGTGTTGTCGTGTAGGGTCAATTATTTGATTATTGATAGTAGTTTTACATATACTATAAAATAATATACTTATAGAGAAATTAAGGAAATCCCCAAGTATCCCTTGGACAATTCCACTCATAAATATATATATATAGAATACGTATATTACCGGATAAGTGTGATTACTCGGGTCGTTTCCCCAACGACTAGTGAAATTGAAACCACGTTTTAGTTTGGATTCTGATTTGAATGAAGCAA
This sequence comes from Tanacetum coccineum, assembly GCA_026074375.1. Lineage (NCBI taxonomy): Eukaryota > Viridiplantae > Streptophyta > Magnoliopsida > Asterales > Asteraceae > Tanacetum > Tanacetum coccineum. The sequence goes on along the minus strand of BQNB010049541.1, from coordinate 8,169 downwards.
AGATATTTGATTTGGTAAGCTATGACTTCTAAATAAAAAAAACAACAATTAAAATGGATAATTAAAAACGATTAATCAATTAAACTAAAACGGGAAGCAAATAAGCAAGCCCACTAAATTTTACTCCTAAAAATGTAACTAAATTTATAAACCTAAGATAGGACAAAAGACAATTTTAGGAAGAAGAAAAACATTTTTTTATTATTATTTTTGAATTTGATATGAATTAAAAACTATTTTAATCTAATTAAATCCTAGAAATTTAAAAATATGAAAATAATTGAAATTATATTTTTATAAAATAAAACTAGTAAAAAGAAAATTTTAGAAAAAAGAATTACTATTTTTGTCTTTTTAAATTTTTTAAAGATTTAAACTAATTAAAAACTTAAAAATAATAAAAATAATAAAAAATATTAATCCTAAATTTTTTATAAAAATTACACTATAAAAAGAAAAAGTGCAGAAATCTATAAAAATTAAAAGCCCTAATTATTACTTTTTATTTAAACATTAATTAAACTAATTAAAAGCTTAACCCTAATTATTAATAAAAATAATAAATTTAACTAAAACTTAACAAAAGACTTAACTAAGGACTAATTATGCAAATACTAGAGGGACTAATGGAGCAAAGATACTAACTGATGAAGAACTAACTGAGAAACAATTAAAAACCAAAAATTACAAAACCAGTCCCTGAGGACCTAACCCGACTTCAAATTAAATCCAAATAAGCCTTAAAATAAGTTGAGAACTAAAAGTGCTTTTTAGGAAAAACTCAAAAGAGAAAAGTTGTAGAACAGCTTGAGGAGAACAACTTTAATGAAAAGACTTATATCTAAAAGTCACAAACAAGCTCAATAAGAGCTTATTTATCAGCTGACCTCAGAAAGTGGGGTTTAACCCTTGGTTTTAGAAAATAAGCTATAAAAAACTCAACATTAGTTCAAAATGTAAAAGGAAAGAAATTCTAATGAGCTTATGACTTGCTTAAGCTAATTAAGAAAAGAAAATAGAGCTAGAAACTCTTTTAAGCTACTAAAATTAATCATGAACTAGGCAAACTCAGAAAACAAAAGCAATAAGCAAAAATCCAAATAAGCTAAATTACTCAAAAAGAAAATCTAGACTTTGAGCTACTGAAAACTTATAAAACTGATTATTATCTATCTGCTTAAGCTATAAATTCTACCACCTTAAGCTAAGATTCAAAATTTAATAAGCTAAATTACTAACCTACTGTTTTTGGCTTTTTAAGTTTTTGAATGACATTTGACAGCAAAATTAAGCTAGGAAAATAAGCTAGGAAATAAGATTTAAGACTTAATCTATATTAAACTATAACTAAACTATAAAATGCTAAAAGATAAGCTATTAAATCCTAACATGCTAGCTTAATGTGGGGCTTAAGAATCAGCAGTACTAACTAATGTTAGTACTGCTGGTGCAATTGGTAAACCAAGCACACACTTGTGCAGGTTCTCCTAAAGGTTACTACTACTTTCAACACACTTATTGTAAGTGTGCAATCCAAGAACAAGCAAAATCTAAACCCTTGAAGGCTTAGATCAAATATTCAATAGCTAAAAGAAAGGTATAAAGTGCCCTGGTGCTTAGGAAAAATAAATAAGCCATAAAATCACTAAAACTTCAAACTGACTCATAAGAACTCATTTCCTAATGATTTTCAATTAACCTAAGCTATCTCAAACATAATTAACTAAAACCTTTAACTTATATAGGTCAGATTGGCCTAAACCAAACACCCCTTTAACTGAACTTATGAATCTTGTTAAACTGCTAGAATAAAATTCACTAAACAAATCCTAATTACCAGATATTAAACATATTTTAATGATCCTAATAAGCATATCAAATGACAATTAAGCACAAGTTAATAAGACAATAAGCAGATTAAGCAACTAACAAGTATTTAGGCAAAATTACACTAAGAAGATGAAACACAAGAAAGTAAATGAAAGACTTACAGATGCCTTAGCATAACAAAGGCTAAATTGCTCAATTGAGCTTATCAATAGGTCTGGCTTATCATAGATAAGCCAGTAAAAGTCCATGGGAGCTCTTCCAAGTTAAGCTCCCCTTCCATAAGCTCAGATTCCCATAAGCTAAGGTAAATAAGCTATTTTTAAGGTTAAAGTAGATTAAGGACTTAATTCAAACTCAACTTGAGCTTAGAGACTCAAGGAATTAATATGAGCTTATTAGTAGCTTATTTAAACAGTTGTAAAAACATTGGACAGATATGTAATCTTAAAAAGTAAACACAGCTTATTAAACTTGAAATGACTTTGTATTAAAACTTGAAAATGATTACATTACTTGATTAAGAGAAAGTTACATTTTACTAAGAAAACTGAAAATTACAAATAAGCTATTAAAATAAGCTAAATTACTCCTAGAACTAATCCTAAAACTCTCCCTCTATGTGTGTGAGCAAGGCTGCTATTTATAGTTGCTGAGAGAAGGTTCTAGCCCTTGCCTTGAGTCCTCCAATCCTTTCAATCATGACCCTTTGATTCCTTCAATCATTAATAAGTAGATCATGGCCGTTGGATTACATATGTGCACACACGGATTGCCAGCGTGGCAATCCGTGATGTGACATGTTGTGTTTCTTCTGAGAGTGATTATAGAGCAAAATTTAGCTTTACTTGTGCTTTCCCAACTCTGACGTGGCCTCATCTTGAGTGTGAGCTTAAGTGAGTAATGATATGACTGATTTGACCCCTCCTTATTGATGTAGAGCCCTTGAATTGACCTATAGAACCCTTAATTTGCATTTGCCCTATCGTTTTGACCTTGGGTAAATTTTGAGAAGATGAATGAACAGTAACTTTTGGCGCCCTTTCTTTATAACTGAAAACGGGTAAAAGTCGTTTGACTTTTGGAGAATGACACAAATGGCCCTTGTGGATGGATATAAAAGGTATAGGGTAAAAAGACTTTGAAGATTGACAGGAATGGTCCTTGTGGTTTAGGAAAAAAAAGATAATGGATTAGGTAAATGGGCTTTTGGATCCGGGCATGGCCCATTTAGGGTTTTCAAGGCCCATTAAGAGGTGAGGGACTATTTTTGAATATTTATGAGAGTTGAGGGACAAAAGTGAAATATTTTTGGGGTTTGTCTTTTATTAGTTGACTTTGTTTGACCACTTTGACTGGATTTGGCTGCGGGTTTGACTTTTCTGGCTTCAGCTTTGAATCCTTGGCTTCTTTTTGTACTCTTCTGATTCTCGTGTCCGTAGTACGTAATGACATAACATCTGAACGTGCATAGTCGCTAGCATCCATGGATAGTCCCCAAGCCTCACGAGCCATCTTAGCCTCTCTCTCTATCATTACTGCTAAACGATGATGAACAGGCCTATCCCTATACATCAAGTTGACTCGGCCTCTTAGTTGAGACCGGTCATCTTGAGCATCCTTTATAATACCATACATGCTGGTAGTCTCCTCCTCAACAATGGTACCCTCTGATTGACCCCCTCTACGGTGGTCAGTGCAATCTCATCTATGGCTCCTACCAAATCATCCCATGTATCCGTAATGTCATAGTCTAACTCCCTAGACATCGAACATCTAGGAGGGACATCAACCATATCGACAAATCCATAAAGGTCCTTCCTTGCTATGGAATAAGGGTCTTCCCTCGCTATGGCAGGTCTATCCTGCCTAGCTGCACCGGCTACTGAACTCTCCCCGACCTCATGACTAGGGGTGAGAGAAGCAAAACGCACCTTCTTCCAAAGCGGTAAACAACTCTCAGGAATCTCAATATGAGTAGGGCTATTGGGTGGTGGGGATGGTATCTGTGGTAATAGAGATGATAGTGGAGTAAGTGGTGATGGTGGTGGGGTGGTTAAGGCAAGAAGTCTCTCGACCTCTTCCCTAGGAGGAAGTGATATGGATGGCTCATCCCGAATAGATATCCTGGAAGTCATACGGTGTATAGGTGGGACA
>BQNB010049540.1:0-41990 GCA_026074375.1 Tanacetum coccineum | reverse complement strand
ACTGTTGTACTATGAAATAATACCCCAGATTAGCTTCCGCTGCTATATGCCAAAAATGGGGGTGTTATAGAGACCGGCTTAGGTGACAAGGCTTTTGACACCCCACAGAGAATAGTATCAGAACTCACGGACCTTCGGTTTCAAAAACTCTTAGGTTTCTAGTTAAACTAATACTTCATTTAGAAAGATCAAAACTTAAAACGAAATAGTCTTAGTTCAAAAGCATATTTAAATTTTAGAAAGAGATTTTCCCTTTATTAAATCACTTATATTACATTTAACATTAATATAATTATACCTATAACCTCCACCCTTTAAACGAATTCTCACATCGGTATGCGAGCCGACCATGATCCAGTAATCTGACAAGGTATTATTATTATTATATATATTACACACATTTTTTTTAACTTTATATTACCACGATATATAGAGAAAAATTCTTTTTAAAAAATTTAAGTATAAATTTGAACTAAGACTAAAGAGTCTAAAAATGTTGATTTTAAAAGGACTTTTAAGTGATAAAACCACTAACTTGTCTAATTTTCGAAAAGAGCATGTATTATTAGTCCGGTTAGAAGCTTCGAGGAGGAAAAGCCACAAATTACACTTATGAGCTCTTAATAACCAACTAATCCTTGCTTAGCATCAAACTTATACTTAACTACATCATTTTTCGTTCTACGCTAATTTAATATCTTTAAAAAAAAGATCCGCGAATGCTTAGTCTAATAAAATCAAGCTTTGCATATTTAAAGTCTGTCATGGAAACTTGCAAACTCTTGGCTTTCTCAAGCTAGAATTCGCGTTTTAAAGCTTCTTGTATAAAAGACTAGCAAAAGCTTAAATTTATATAAGTTAAGGGGCAAGCTAGAGCGCAACATGCTCGATCAAGTCAAAATTTATTCTTATTCTCACCATCAGAAAGTCAAACATTTGTGTCAAAACACTTATTTTATTTTTGAAATTTTTTAAATTTTGGCCTAAAATCACATATTTTTGGAGGTAAAACGGGGTTACGTGAAGACGAGGAAAATGAAAGTAAGATTGAATCGAAATATCCCCCCATACTAGAACTAAACATTGTCCTCAATGTTTAAAAGGGTCTCTACGTAAATCTAAAGTCGTTTATTAATTATGCTAATCGATAAACGTTAATCAATAAGATCTAGGATATCGGATTCCCATATATAAGCATGCAAAGGATTGAAGATAGAGTGAACGATGGACAAAATCATGAGCACGAGAGTCTTCATAAATCGGGCAATCCTGGGCATAAAACACAAGCCACAAAACACGAGAAAAGAAGAGGCGAGCCTCCTCACGTCACACTTATTCATAATTTTTATACTATTATACTACTACTAGGGATAAGCATGGGTTGCCACTCATGAAGCGCTTGTTTTTGTTAACCGAGTCACGAGCCTGACTCGATCCCCCATACTTAAGCTGGTCAAGAAGGATAGAAATGGAGAAATAGGACATCCAAGAAAGGAATGTCCCCTCCAGAAATCATCATCGGGCTCTCAGAAAAATCAAAAGTGATTTTGCTAAGATGAGATAAGAGATTCATTTTCTTTGCAGTTCGACCAGGTGGGCAGTATTTGTTCAAAAACTTAGTCTTAAGATCTTCCTAAGTTGTGATTGAACCAGCTAGTTCGTTTCTTAGCCAACAGCACGCTGCTCCAGTTAAGGATATAGGGAAGACTCGGAGCATTAGTTGATCCACAGTGATGTTAGGAACATAGAATAAGTCAACTATTTCAAGAAATTTCTCAATGTGTTCATTAGCATCCTCATTATCCGAACCGCTAAATGTGTTCTCTCGAAGCTCCTTAAGAAATTGTCCTTTCATTTCAAATTGACTTTTGTCATCAATTTTAGGCCTAGCGACTCTCGATCCGTAGTCCGCTTGGGTCTTGCTCATGTATTGCTCCATTGTTTCCTCCATTGCTTCTTCTTCTTCTTCCTCAGAGTATTCTTCGTTAGAGAGTAGATTGAAATCCAGAGATCTCAATGCGTCAAGGCTAAGTGACTTGGAATGTTTCCTCGATGATCGAAACTCTCGTTCAAGGTCTTTGTAAGGTGTGTATAGTTCTTTTGTCAAACTCCTTGTCATGCACTACTTGAAACAAGAAAAAAAAATAAGTAGGATTTGTTCAAAGGAAGGTAGAAAAAATTTTGTATGAAAATCAATTAATTCAGTTTCTGTCCCAGATGATCGATACGCCGTATCCAATAGAAGTGGATAGGCCATATTAATCTGTTGAGATGAATACGTTGTATTGGACAGAAAATTGGATACGTCGTATTCAATAGAGTTGGATATGCCGTATTCAATTATCGACCAAAATAGTGTATTAAGAAAATAATTAAATACGCAAACAATTAAAAAACATACAATATACAAGCAAAAAAATTAGAAAATTATACAAATATTACAGGAATATTCAAGAATATTTACACTAACTAAATTACATCTAATCCTAGGGTTAGATCTATTATACTGTTAAAAACAAATATCAAAATAAAAATTAAGATTATTTTTCACTCCCCGGCAACAGAGCCAAAAACTTGATGTGTTGTAGTGTGTGGTTGATTTAAGATGATTCAAGTTTTAAATTTATATTTTGCCGACTTAACAAAAAACAACACTTTAACGGGCAGTGGACTCAGATCGGTGTTGTGTGATGAGGTCGTGTTCGTAGTAAAGTTAGGGTGTCGATCACTAAGAGCGAGGTTAAATCAATCAATTTAATTAATATCTTGGTTGTCTAATCTATGTTAGTTCTATTCTAATCTAATCCTATGTTAAACCTATGTCAGTCTAAATCCTAGATATAACGAAAAGAAGGTTTTCAGCCTGAGAGACTGGCATGATTTTGTTGGTGACTACAATCAATTCAAGACGTTGTTACCAGCATGCAAATAACATAAGAGAAAAGAAGCGGTCGAAACCTTATATAAGAAAACTTTATTACCATTATTTATTCTGATAAGAACGGTTGGTATGTTTATTTAAGTGCAAATGATGTCTTCTCTCAGAGGTGGTCATATCATTCTAGGACTTAGGCGTTTTCTTGTAAGACCTAGACACAATAATCATGTCACAATTAAATGCATCCGCATAAAGCATCCGTTTTTGCTGTTTATAATTATCTTATGGATTTAAGCATTGGTGATTTTGTTTAAACCTAGCTAATAGATGACTTTACCACTTACAGTTTATGTCAATCTATAATCTAGTAGTTCCATTGTCCAGCTATCCAATGGAATGAAGTTATTTGTTGAATTATCTAGGTCACGTCTGCTAGTCAACACGATCAATAAACTATCTTTTTTAAAATAAAAAATTTTTTCTTTTCATTTTTTTAAAAATTATAAAAATTTTGTTTTTCAAAAAAAAAAAAAAAAAAAAAAAAAAAAAAATAAAAAAAATAAAAAAAAAATTTAAAAAAAAATAAACTCTAAAAAATTCTTTTTTATCTCTTCAAAAAAAGTCTTTTAGAAATCATTTTTTTCTATATGGCAATGTCCAATTAACTAGTTAGCTGAAGCTGTATCCTAGATCACAGACTTAGATGGATATATTTGTGTAACTATTAGTTCTAGATGTATAAATTACTATTAGGGAGCTATCCTAGACTTCTAGATCCAACTTGGTACGTAGTAGATCCGTTGAATGATAGGTGTAATACAAAGCGGTATAACAAGTATAAATTGAGAAACATAAACGAGGCACGCAACGATAAATCAATGAAATCGATATAAACAATTACCAAACTATTCAGATCTTATAATAATGCTAAATACCCGAAGGTATTAGCCTTTAATCGTCATAATAAATACAAGAGTAATAATTTAGCCAAGGTAAACTAACCGAATTAATGAATGATACCAAAAACTAAACGTTTACAAAAGTATATGAATTACACGATGTCTCCTATGGAATGAATTGCATTGCTCGACCTCTTCTGCTCTTTTTCCCTTCTGAAAATTGACTTTTGTGGTTTAGGTATCGAGAATATAATTTAGCACACTTAAAACTTGTTTTTGAGTTTTCTATCTATAATGTCTGGAAGTTGGTTCAATACAGCGTATCCAAGGAGTTGGATACGGCGTATTGGGCTTTCTTAGAGTAGGGACCACGTTTGATATCTTTGAGAATATTAATTTAATTCCATATCTTGAATACGGCGTATAGACTCTAGATATAGCGTATTGACTCTTCTGGATACAGTGTATTAACTTCATTCCTTTTGTGGTCTTTGGTGAATGCTGGCACGGATAAGCCGTATCTTCTTGATGGATACGGTGTATTGGTCTTCAAATCAATAATCTTCAAAATATCTTCATTTAAGCTCCATAATGCGCGCCTTTTGCTATCTTTCACCAATTACTCTATAATTACTGCAATTCTCAAATATAAACGATTAAGTAACAATTCTTTGCAATAATTATACAAAATGGGTTAATATTGTACGATAAATGATGCTATAAAATAGACGTTATTTGATGTTATCAGTGGCATTGGACTTGAGGATGTCCAAACTTGTTATCATTCAAACTTTATGTTTCCAATGTACTTTAGGACCTCTTTTGTAAAACTCTAATATATTATTGAATGATAACTAAATTTTCCAAAACGTCTTTTATGATTATGACTGTTGATTCATGAAGTAATGCCCCATATTAGCTTCAGCTTCTATGTCAAATATCGGGGTGTTACATCATTGTTCAAATAAGTGGTGTCATACATGTGTAAAATTGAGGAGGTATGATAGAAAAATGTTCCATTAATTCATGCTTAAACATTAAACATTTTTCTCCCAAAGAAATTTTTTATGACAAATTTTAATCAATTGGTATATCAAATACTAAGAGATTTGTTATTTTTAATAAGAGGATAAAATGTGATTAAGAAAAATAATATGTCATCTAAGATAACTCAAGAGTTTGTGCTTCACTCTTACCTCCATGTGCAAAACACTTTTGAATATCGATGCATGTGTGTAGAGGGGTTTTTTTAAAAGATGAAACTCTAAAGTGTCAAACGTTTTGATAGTTATATCAAACACTTTGATTGATTTTCAAAGGTTTTATGGTTTTGATTGTTGATCCCACGCCTTGATCGATTCTTTACGTAGTAAAGAGTATGTTACCTTGGATGAATCGAAAATAACAATGGTTGAGACTTTGTTTGTATATCAAAGTGTATACGAAATCTACACTTTGATACTCTAGAAGTATTTAGCAATAGAACAATACCAACAATGAATATATCACAAAGTGCTTCAATATTATTGATAATACGAGTACTCTTGATTAGTACTAGGGTTACAAACCTTGAAGCTATTACAATCTTTCTCTAAGATGTATTCTCTATCTCTTAAGCGTATGTGTCTATGTATGCGTATCTTAAACCTTAACCTAGGATCTCCTTTTATACACCACAAGGAGTCCTTTACAAGATAACTACTGAACTTTTAGGATCAGTTACAATTATATTCATAATACAAATCTTCCTAAAATATAAAAGATATACATTCCTTATTTATCTCCATGCATCCTTATCTCCAAGTCAGCAGCTTTGACCATCAGCAGTATTAATCTTTCTTCTAGCAGTATTAACTAACTCTGGCAGTACTAAGTATGTACTGGCAGTACTAACTCCATTAGTACTGTTAGTTATACCTTGGCAGTATTAACTCTTGTGAAGATTTATTCCCAACAATCCTCCCCTAAACTTGTGATTTATCTTCAAATCCAAGCTTGATATTCATGGTGCACGGTGTCACACTAAAGATGCCATCATAAAGTTCCTTAGGTCTTTACCTTCTTCCTAGTCCCAAGTATCCTTAGTCATGAGGACTAAACCAGGAGTGGACAGTCTTAGTTTTGATGATCTCTATAACAATCTTAGAGTCTTTGAGTCTGATGTTAAAGGCTCCACTGGATCATCTTTTAGTGCACAGAATGTCGCCTTTGTTTCTTCTAAAAGCACTAGCAGTACTAATGATGTTAGTACTGCTTATAGTGTTTCTACTTCTTCTGGCTACAACTCACAAAAGGAAAACTCTTCATCATACACTGATGAACTCATGTACTCTTTTTTTGCTAATCAATCCAGTGGTTCATAATTAGATCATGAGGATCAGGAGCATCTTGATGAGTTTGATTTAGAAGAGATGGACTTGAAATAGAAAGTAGCCATGATTTCAATGAGATTGAATTAGTTTTTACAAGAGATAGGTAGAAAGGATGTAGTTTGACTGTCCCCACCCCCCCCAAGCCAAGGAACACAATTGGCTTTGACAAGACCAAAAGTCGAGTGCTTCAATTTGCCAAAACATAAGGCACTTACTAGAGAAATGCAGATCAAAAGGAAATCAAGAAAGCATCAGTAGAGAATGCAAGGGAAACACTAGATATAAAACAAAAGACAATGAGAGGAGACCTGGAAAACAAGAGAAACCTAAAGCTTTGGTAACTCTTGATGGGGAAGGTGTTGACTGGACTGGTCATGCAGAGGATGAGCTAGAGAATTTTGCTTTGATGGCTTACAGCAATTCAGGCTCAGACACTAAGGTAAAATCTTGTTCAAAAGAATGTGTGGATTCATATGCTAAACTTAAAAAATTATATGATGAACAGAGAGAACAACTTGGTGATGCTAGTATAGAAATAAAAGCCTATACACTAGCCTTAGAAAAGGTAGAAGCTCAATTAGTTTGTCATCAGAAAAATTAATTAGCTTATGAAGAAAAAATTAGGTTTATGAAAATTGATTTAGATGATAAAACTGATGTGCTCACATATCATAAGAAACTATTAGCAGAAGCTGTAAAAGAAAAAGAAGAATTAAAAACCAAACTTGAGAATTTTCAAAGTTCTTCTAAAGGTCTTAGTAAACTGCTAAATAGTCAGATGAGTGCTAAGGACAAATCTAGGTTTGGGTATGGAGATCAAGTACATAATGGTGTCTTAAGTTATGAAAATGAAGTTTTTCAAAGTGTAATATGACAGTAGGTAATGATGTAGAAGATAGTCATGTGCATGATAGATTTGGAAATATTGAAGGCATGCATGCAGTTCCCCCTCTAATGACAGGAAATTACATGCCTCCAGGACCTATAAAAGAAGTAATGAATCTATGTTCACAAGGACAAAACAGTCTAAAACTAGTGAATCTGATGCTAAGACTAGTGATTTTGACTCTTGTGAAACCAATTCTAGTGTAGAAACACTTGAATCTGTGCCAGAACCAGTTGTAGTTGAACCCAAAGTTGTTAGTCAACCTAAAGTTTGGTCTGATGCTTCTTTCATTGAGGAGTATGAGTCAGACAGTGATGATGAATATGTGATTGAATCTTCAAAAGAACAAGAAAAACCTAGTTTTGCTTTTGTTAATATTGTTAAGCATGTAAAAACTCCTAGGGAAACTGTTAAAGAACAAAACACATGTAGTCCAAATCCTAAAGTTAACAAGAGAGACTAGAATGGTTTAATGTCTAAAAAGTTGGGTTTGGGATATGGTTTCACTAAAAAGGCATGTTTTGTATGTGGTAGTTCATCTTATTAGAGATTGTGACTTTCATGAGAAAAGAATGGCTAAACAGGTTTAATTGAACAAACAAAAGGGTAAGGGTACTGGTCAAGAGGAGAATAGACCAGTGTGGAACAATGTGCAAAGATCAAATCACCAAAACAAGTTTGTTCCAAAAGCAGTGCTAACTAAAACTGGCATATTTTCAGTTAATACTGCTAGACAAAATCCTTTTAGTCAAGCAGCAGAAACTAGTATTGCTAGAAAAGTTAATACTGCTAGACCCATCGTGAATGAAATTAGACTAAGAAATAACTTTTATAAGTCTCATTCACCTATTAGAAGGCTATTTAATAAATTAACAGCACCAAAAGCAAAGTTTACAAATAATAAAGTAAATATTGCTGGGGACAAAACAGTTAGTGATGTTAGGGGCTATAGGAAAACTGCTGTAAAGGCCTCAGCAGGTTGTAATTGGAGACCCAAAAGACACTATTGGACCAAAGTCTCCAAATACAATAGTGGATCAAATTCTAATAAAAATGTTAATTTTAAAGATCCACTAGGCAGACCCAAGTCAGCAATGGCTTGGGTCCCTAAGAGAAACTAATTCTCTTTCGTTTGATATGCAGGGTGATCCACAAGTTGCTTTAAAAGATACAGGAATTTTTTTGACAGTGGATGCTTAATCCCTAAAGCATGAATTATAGGGAGGACAGTATGCAACAAATGAAATTGATGGAATTTGTACAAAATTGTGTGACTTGGTGAGCAAAAAGAATAGAGAGAAATTGTGAGCTCAAAAACAGAAAGAGAATTATGTGAAAAAACAGAAAGAGTGAATTGGTGAGCAAAAAGAATTGAGAGATAATGTGTGAGCATAAAAACAGAAAGAGAGAAAGTGAGATTGGTGATGGAAAAGCTCTTTGGAGGAATTTCAAGTTAATACTGGTCTCTTCAAGTTAGTACTGCTGGGCATTACTTAGTACTGCTAGGCTTAAAGTTAGTACTGCTAGGCTAATTTTAGTACTGCTAGAAGACCGTTAGTACTGTTTGACCCATAATTTTCTTCCTAATTTCTAGCCGTTGATAAATTTCCGCCAACTGCCATGCTTATAGGCTATAGGGTTTGACTAATTGAAGAATTCTTGATCTTTCTATAAACTTAAAAGATTTCTTCAAGTTAAGTACAAATCTTCTTAAGTCGGTGACACTTTAAACTCTTAAATACTCTCTCAAATATCAATTACCTATTCGTTCGAAGACTTTTCTGAAGTGTTTCCTGAGGATTTTCCCAGGTCTACATCCAGTTTCGACCAGTAGAATTTCATACCGATTAGATTCCATGGAGCTGCAAACCCTGGCCCTATGCGCCATAACTGTTTAGCTTCCGTCCGAGATGAAGGAATTATCAGAACAACTGCAAGAACTTTCCGACAAAGGCTTTATAAGACCTGGTTCCTCACCTTGGGGAGCCCCGATCTTATTTGTTAAGAAGAAGGATGGATCATTCAGAATGTGCATCGACTACAGGGAGTTGAACAAGCTGACGGTGAAAAAAATCGCTATCCACTCCTAAGGATCGATGACCTCTTCGATCAACTCCAAGGATCCAGTATCTATTCGAAGATAGATTTGAAAGTCATTATCACCTAAACTTGAGTTGCGAGAACAAGATGTATTTAATCAATAGGATCTTGTTTGATGATTAGTGTGTGAAAGATCAAGGTGTAAATTATGTGTGTGTTTAGAGAGAGAATTACCTAACTTGCCTTTTGATTAAATGAAGTTGTTTCATCTAACCATGGCATAAATTACTATTTATAGCCCTTGGTTAGCTTGTTGACTAAACTTTCCTTACCTAACATATTTAGTCCTTGCACTTTATAATAGTGCTTACAAGTAGAACATTTCTTTATTTCTAACATTCTCCCCCTAAATGATCTACTTGGAAACTATCCTTATTATCTTTTTGATGATGACTTCTTCCTTATTCTTGAACACTTGATTCTGAAGTAGTCTGTCATTTTCTTTTCTTGAAGCTCGAAAACGCTGAGAATTCTTTATGAAAGTTGAGGACGACCTTGTAGCAAATCTCTCCTGATATAATTTTCTTCTCCCTATATGACAAGATAGATTTCTTTATCCCCGAAGGTATCAACTCTACTCTCGAACTCAAAACAGATCATTCTCAAAGCTAACTCTAGAGCTTTCTTTTGTCAACTTGTTCTTTAATAGCTTGTATGTAATCTTTAACTTTGAACTTGAGTCTTGAATGTATATTTCAAACACATACTGATCTGATTGAAAGATCTTGAAACAAGAATGATCATTGATTGAGCATTTCTTTGTAAAGACTTAAACACTTGACTTTTCACATGAATCTTCATAATCTTTAAGCTCCCCCTGCAATCACATAACCATCACCTTGAATATTAAAGTATAAACTTTGATTGTCTGAAGATATGTCGATATTCTTGAGAAGTAAATATCCATGCAAATGTCGAACCGGCTATCTCGATAGATCTTTGAAGTTAATTGAAACACAACAGCTTATTCAAACACTTGAGTAATAACCTCAATCTAAATACGAATCTTACTTCTTAATCAAAGACTACTTTTTACCAAAAGATTTCTTTATTCAATTCTTTGCTAGTATCTTGAATTTGTTCCCTATATTCTTGCTTATATCTTCTTCTCCCTTTCATAACTGAATTGACCTTATACTTTCAAGCTTATATCTTCTCCCCCTCATGATGATTATGATCCATCATGAACATCATGATTATAAAGACATCCAAAATAATCACTGGTGAAGAAAATAGTCGCTTTGAAATCCCAAGAAATGAAATCAAAATCTTTCTTATCTCAAAACATTCTCCCCTTTATAAAACAAAACATACTCCCGTCCAAAATAACCTATAAGCTCGCCGCAAACCAACAAATAAGATGTCAAACATTTCCGTGAAGGTTGAAAGAAACTTTTTGTCATTTTAGTTCTGTTGAAGTAGTCATCTTGTGAAAAGTAGAAATGTTGTTGTATGTTGTAGAAGATGAAATGGAGAATTATCAGAGTAAGAACCATCTTCCACATTAACCATGAAGTTCATACAAACACAAGATCCATTGCTTTGAAAATAACCTGAGAAATAATTAAAAATATAATCCATATCAATATCTCGATGATAAGGATGCGGAAATATGATCATAAAAATCCAAATAAGCATTGATCTCGTGAACGTAGTGTTATGTTACCCTGGGAAACACATAACCACTAGATCACTTAGATTACTAGTTCACACTTATTTGAATCATTTGTCAATCATTTTCAAATAGTGACCTACGTTCAGCGTTGGCATGATGTTAGCACTGGTAGGATTTCCATTCAATCATTGTGAATACTAGTTTATAGTATCACCAAATGTTCTGGCAATGTCACATAGACATGCAATGTCACAAAGACATATATCATTATACCTTTTGTATTATTGATGTTTAATACAAACGTACTTTTGTGTCCTAAAGATATTTCATTGAAATAAAATTGGCTCTAGACTCTTGTGCACTTTTAGTAAGCAATGCCAGGAGCAGAATGACCTTTATCAATACCAACATTCTCGGAATGTGTGAAAGAAGTCGATAGATAAATGCGTTTTACATCTCCGTGAGAAGAAACAAATACTTTTTTGAGAATTAATTTGAGATGTGCAAGGAGGGGTTGTGATCATTTTCATTCACTGGTCATGATGTCTACATTCAATACCAAACTCAACGAATGAAATCTATAGATTATGAGTTGACCCATTTCTAACCTAGTTGTAAGGAAAAAACACCCTAGCATCTTTTCTTATAAGCCTCTCACTTTTCAACATTCCAACCTTTTTCATTTTGTTTTATCATTTGATTCTTCTCAATCATAATTCTTGTCACTTTTGACAACTTTATCATTTTCTTTCATTTTGTTTTTCATTCAAACCTTAATCTCTTGAGTCCTTTTAGCATTCAAAACATGTTGATTTACACCTCAAACTCCAACACATAGACCTAACTTTCCTAACTTGGAAGGAAGACTCTGGGGTAGATCAATTCCGGTTCTGGAAGATCATAGGAGTATTTTTGGGATAACAAATCACATCATACACTCAAGCACATACACCAAGATAATCCCTTTAGAAAGAATTCCTTTGAAAAACCATGATGAAAATCTGAAATCATATCTGAGATATTTGATGATATCAAGAAAAAGTAAACAATCCACTCTGTCTGTTTTTTGTATGCGGTGGCATTTCTTTTTCTTAGCATACTTTTCTCTTTTTTCTTTTCATGTGTCTGTTCTTGTTTTGAAGCAACATGACATATACTTTCATTCTTCAAGTATAAGCGCATTTCTCATTTTCTCTCTTCGATTTTTCTCTCACAAATCTCCTCTTTCTGTTTTTCCATCATCTCACAAACATCATATAAGAAAAAAGAAAATTTTGATTTTAAAAGTTTTCCAATCATTATAAAGACACTCCCCCTTAAACATATGCCGAGTAACATCTTTTAACATAAAAGCTAAAACGCAAAAATAACGGATAATGTGAAGTTGAAACGTAAAACAAATTTCTATTCTCTGTTTCTTTCTGAACAACTTTTCAACAAACATATACGGGCACTCACCCTCCTCGAAAAAATACCATATCTTATCCGTAAAACATTTATGAGGGAGTTCCTCTTTGCACGTCTGAGTCCTTTATTTCTTTAGACACTTTTCACAAAGAAATACAATCGATTTGAAGACATTTTTTATTAAAATTGATTTTATCTGAATAGTACCAAAAAGCAATTACAAATTCTAATCGATTGAACTCATCAACTTGAGATCATTGACTTTATAAAAAACAAATTGAATTTGATCTTTTAAAGTAGCGGGGTCCCAACCACTAAAGATTTTTAAAAATATTTGTCAATGACAACAAGCAAAGAAGACCATTTCTTCTTTTTCAAAGATAGATGCACTGAAGCGTACACCTTCTTTTCTTTAAAGCACGGGTTATGTACTGAAATGTACACAAGCCATCAAATGAAGCTCGGGTTTCGTACTGAATTATACGAAAGCCATCATAAAAAAAATCTTTTTGTATTTTCTATAAAATTTGGTATAAAATAAAATCTTTTTGGATCCTTTTTTTGGAAATTTATATATAAGAAAATACTTTTTTTCATTTCTAAATTTATATAAAAGTAAAAAATCTTTTGTAATTTTTCTAAAATTTGATAAAATAAAATCTTTTTGTATTTTCTAAAAGTTATTAACAAAAATATTTCATGGTAAAGAATTTATGTTTCACGACTCATCATACCCAACTTCTCGACTAAAAACTTAAATCGAGCTTCAGGCAGTGATTTCGTGAATAAATCCGCAAGTTGAAATTCAGTACCGACGAAATATAACTCTATAGTTCCTTTTTCAACATGATCCTTTATAAAATGATACCTCACATCAATGTGTTTTGTTACTTCCAAAATACTCCTATGAACTTCCAAAATACTTCCAAAATAAAATGATACCTTACATCAATGTGTTTTGTTCGAGTGTGTTGTACCGGATTGCACGAGATTGCAATAGCACTCTTTGAATCACAGTAAATCGGTACTTTGTCGAAGAAGAAGCCATAGTCAGTCAACTGAGTACGCATCCACAAAACTTGAGCACAACAGCCCGAAACAGCAACATATTCAGATTCAGCTGTAGAAATAGACACACAATTCTGCTTCTTGGATGACCAACACACCAACTTGTCACCTAAAAATTGAACACTGCCAGATGTACTTTTTCGATCTAAGTGACATCCTGCATGGTCTGCGTCTGAATAAGCAGTTAGATCAAAGCCAGAATCTTTCGTGATACGCTAATCCTAAATTAATAGTCACTAATGAGATATCGAAAGAATCCTATATTTGACGGAGAGTCGTGACACATTATGTTCATATTGGGATTGCAATATCTAGCACACATACATTTGCAAACATTATATCTGGCCGACTTGAAGTAAGGTACATCAACGATCCAATCATACTACGATAATCAGTATAATCAACTGGTTTTCCAACTAAATCAAGTTTGAGTTTAGCTTGTTCAACCAAACATGATGAGTGGAACTATCACAATTTTACCATTCCAAATCGTTTCAAAATATCAAGAATGTACTTGATTGATTTAATGAAAATCCTGTTTGAAATTGATTTACTTTGGAGCCCGAAAAGATTTCATTTCTCCCATCATTACTCATTCAAACGTTTTACCATTAATTCATAAAAATTAATGTTCAATAATTTTGGATTTCTTGAGCCATAAATATGTCATCACGTATATGTTGAATTATCATTATATGTTTACCCTTCTATTTTAAAAAAGCGTATGTATACGAAATGAACCTTTCTTGAAAACCGCTATCAACCAAGAATTTTGAAAGAACTCATACCAGCCCGAGGCTCATGTTTCAAACCAACAAAGCTTTGTCGAGAGCATAACACATGATCTGGATATTGTTGCTGACAAAGCCTGGAGGTTGACCACATATACTTCCAGCTTTAATAATCCATTGAGAAACGTGTCCTATTTACATCCATTTGAAGACCGAGAAATCTTATAAGTAGCATATTCAAGAAATAAGCTAAAAGCCTCATATTCCGAGCAATACTGGAGCAAAACGCCATCATAATCAATGCCTTCTTGTTGACAGTATCCTATAGCGACAAGCCTTTGCTATTGTTCGAAAACCAAGACTTGCTTCCATCTTGTCTTATTCTTGAAGATCCATATGGTTTAAATATAAGTCTTGCCTTCAGGAGGGGGTTATTTGTAGTAATGTGTGTTCGAGGAACTAATCTCCAACTTTCCATCTTCAAATTGATCAAGCTCGTCATGCATTTTGCACTGCCCAATCAGCATCTTTTAAAGCATCATCCACGCTAGCAGGCTCAATACTACTTATGCAAACATGCAAACAATCATTGAATTTGTCTATTGATCTCTTATACGAACACTCAATGACTTTGGGATTCACCAATTATTTTTTAGAATTGGCTGACTCAAGTCCACATTTTCCTCATGTGGTGTAAGGTTGATAGAATGTATTAACTATTGGAAGGATCATTGAAATGACGTACTTGCATCAAAATAAGCATCTTCCCAATCGTATCATCCAAACGCATTATTGACGAACATTGCTTCATTTACTTAGGAACCAAGTTATGTTGATAAATCGGATTGAGTATTCGTTTGGATGAAACCAGTACTTCTTCCAAAAACGTTATTGAACTACATACATTCAATGAAGATTGAAGAAGATTCTCTTGAAATGATTCATAAACCTTATGAAAAACCTTCTCCTTCGTGCGAATAAATTTCATTGTTGGAACAGTTTCAAAACATTCGTTGTCGGAGATTTCGTTATCTTTGAAGAATCAAAATACTCATCGTAAAATTATGAAATAAATCTTCCAAATCTTTCTTTGAAATTTCTGAAACTTGTGAACCTTGAATTGAAGATTTTTTTCCCCGTTTTCGTTTGAAATTAGATAACCGTGTTCTAAACTGAAATTGTTTAGAAGCCATTTCTGAAATTTCATCAAAATTCACATTCACGCTCTCGTGAATCTTTCGAGTTTGTTTATTGTAAATTCTGAATGCAACAGATTCTTTTGAATATCCAACAAACACTCCAATACCCCTTTTGCCTTGAGCTTTTCCAACATCATCATAATCATTGAGTAGATAACATCTGCAACCGAACACATGAAAGAACTTGATGTTTAGTTTTCTCTTGTTTATAAGCTCATAAGGAGTTTTATCTAAACGTTTGTGAATAATCAAACAATTTGTTTAAATCAAGTTGTTGCGAAATCTTCAGCCCAAAGAAACAATGGTAAATTTGCAAATGTAAGCATAGTTTTGCAGCTTCGACTAAGGTTCGATTCCTCCTTTTCCACGACACCATTTTGTTGTGGCTTTCTTGCAGTGCAGAAAATTGGTTTATAAATGCGACCTCCATCAAAGAACTTAGCAAGAGTTTTGTTTTTAAAACTCAGTACCCATTACAGTTCGAACACGCAGAACTTGAAGTTGAAGATGACACCTTGGTTTTCTTAATGAATGAATGATGACTTCAGAACTTCATCTTTTGAATGAAGAAGAATACCCAGAGTCTACCGTGAATACATCATCGCAACAACTAACACAAATCGCTTTTCCGTTATACTTCTAACGACGCAATTGGACAACACAAATCCCATATTGAAGAAGATAAAGTGCTTTATTCGAAGCAAATCCGTTTTGGACTGTTATGTTTTCGATGAATCTCCTTGATCCAAGGCGGAACACAAATTATCTTTTCGAATTTCCATCTTAGCGAAGACCGATCCAACAAGATTGTTTTTTCACAAGGTTATTTATTGTGGCGAAATTCAAATGAGAAAGACTTGATGCCAACAACCAAGATTGCGAAAGAAGAAGTCTTTAGCTAGAAAACAAGCCGTGAAGAATTTGATATACGATTTCGTTAATAAGCATAGTAGACAAATTCGACGAACGATTCACCGTAAGACAAATCTACACCATCTTCGTTCGAACAAAACATGTTCAACTTTCGGAGAAAGTGCAACATCAAGGCCCTTGTCACAAAACATGTCAACGCTAAATACTTTCATGTCCCTAGACCTTGACAATAGTAAACTTTCTTGATCGTCATATGATCCAATACAACATCTCCCATAGCCAGCAATCACCCGCAAAATCATTATGCCAAAGCAAACCGTCCAAAGAAACTTCCACAAAGTTCGTCAAAAGAGCCCGAATTACCTGCATATGCTTTGAACAGCCCGAATCGATGATTCCAAAGTACAAATCCTAGACAATCTCAATAAATAAACACCAAGACATTCAACAAACTTGGTACCCATTTGAAAATGGATCCCGATGAGTTAGGTGTCTTAGAAATTTTATCTATTTGACGCTTAACTTTGGGAATCCATTTAGCTACGGGTTCAGCTAACGGTTGCATTTTAGGAAGCCACCTAAAACACAGTTCTAGTAAAATTTAAATCGAATTACTCCTAGAATGCCTCATGTCAAAGAATCACGAGGGCTTTTTCCTAAAAGGCATCTTGCTAACTTAGATTTTTCTAATACTATACATCATCAAAAATAAACAAATCATTCACTCACAAGAAGCATACATCTAGAATAACAAGAACACACATAGCACAAAGCATAATCATACAACATGAGCACCTCTAGTGTCCTTCATGATGAGAATATTACATGACAACAAGACTTTGCTAGAATATCGACTTAACATCTTTGTTCATTTAGAAAAACTACAGAAGACAAACTCAACATAGAAGTATTAATACGTACCCTTTTCTTTTCCAAATACCACCGCTATTCTTAAAGGACTTCTAACCACTACTTACAGTTCTAAATCTGAAAAAATGAACAAAATCTCTATTAGCACGCAATAGCATCATTATTCACTTGTTAGTTCCATTTTTGTTTTGATGATGTTCTCATATACGACTTTTTCTTTTGTTTTATTTTCAACATATTTTGAAGGCATTATACGGTTATAAACGCTAAATAGGTGAACACACTTATGTGTAAACCATTTATTTTAAACATTCCTGGAGCAATCACGTTTTTAATTCTCCAAATTGTCCACATACACTTTTTCAACTATCATGACAATCAATTTTCACTTGATTTTCCGAATCATAAATTTTCCTTTTGATTTCACAGACTCAATTATTTCCAAATTATCTTTTTCTTTTTTCCAAAAGACTCCAGTAATTCTTTCTTAACTAACTCAATTATGATCTTTTCTAAATCACTGCTGAAACATATGGTTTTAGTGAAACTTGTTTGCGAAATGGATAATCAATCTTTTCAAAATCTGGAATTATTATACTCTTTAAAATAATCATCCGAAAAGTTTATCTTTCATTCACATAACTTCATTCAGATTTCATAATCATATGCAAAACTCAATTTTCTTCTCTCAGTGCTCTTTAATTTCATCAAATTTCCAAAGCTTCATTCGAATGAGTGAGAAACATCGGAGGTATAACCCTATGACCATAACCCTCTCATCGTAAATACTAAGTCTTAAATCTTTTGCTTACAAAAAATAATTTGGATTTTCAAACCTATTCCTTTTTCGAACCATCATAACATGTATCCTTAGAAGGCATGATCATATGTATTGTCTGACGCGTTTGTCCGATTTTATGAAGTTTGTTTTCACAATCATTTAATCTTTTTAAACCCTTTTCAATTTCTAAATCCTTTTACTGCACAAACCCTCTTCTAAACCTAAAATTTTCGTTTTCTTTTTCTAAATTTTCTCTATGAAGCATAGTACATTATTATCATCTCACCTAACTGACTGACTCATCTTATCAATAAAATACTTGTTCATTAATCTTTTTTCCTATGATTGTTATTCCATTATCAACAAAGAGCAGAATATCTAATCATTTAATATAGATATCTTTCTTCCTCAAGTTTAGCATATTGTGCTTAACATTCAGTGTAGTATCAATCCAACAACCATGTTTGATACTTTGAGTTGTTCTTGCAAAGACTTCCGTATTGGAGCAAGCAATCAACATACGTTACTTCAATATCACTTTTATATTGTTCATTAAATTCAATGTTTTTTCTCCTCAAAAGTGTTCACTTGATCTTCAACAACATAATTTATCTTGTAAATCCTTGTTTTGATTTTTCTAAATCTTTGCTTTGTTTATTCGCTTCTCATACGTTTCTGACACTTTGAGCAATCTTGTTGTTAAACTTCTTAATCAACTTATCAACTAAATGATCTTAGTCTTCAGAATAATTAATGATCAACTTCGACTGATCATAGATCTAGTTTTGAGAAACAGATATTGAATCTCATTAAAATTTCACTATCAGATTCAAAATGGCATCATGAAAAATTCTTGATCATCATGCATTTTCACAAATAATAGCCCCCCCATAATTAAAGTTATTCATAATAATTCTGAAGTTTCATATCATATTCACTTTCAAAATCAAAAGATGAGTAATAAGACTACCTCAGCAATGGTTTTCTTCTGCAGAATTAAGACTGTTCCTCTGAATCTGAAAAAACATTTTCCATTTAGCCTTGAAGACCATATTTACATTTATCTCATATCTAATCACAACTAGACTCCATCTCAAGCTTGGTCCCTACATACAAGAAGCGTTGTTCATTACACTATCTTTCTTAGCTACAACACTTTGTCTTGTAGTAGTTGTTGTCTTGTGAACCTATTTGCTTTTCTTGCAGTCTTTGCAAAATATCCATCCTTCTGCAATTTATAGCACTTAACTTTGCTCATATCACCGTTCTTCCTCATCGACTTTCTTAACACCTTTCTTTTCCACTGACGTGTCACGTACTCTGGTTTTACTTGTTTGCTGAAAAGAAGCTGAAGAAGTTCTTAAATTGTTTGTTTTGTTTGGCTAACATAATACTTCTTTCGATTAAAATCTTTAGCTAACAACGCTGTAACCTTTTTCAAATCACTTGATATCTTCATATCACTAATCCTTCAGACTCTGATTGAACTACAACTTTCTCTTTGTGTTTGGTCACTTTTGTTTTTTCAGCAACCAACGCTAATGGATCTGAAGTAACCACAACAGCTTTCTTCTTATATCCCATAGCATCATTCACATCACCTTGGTTTTGCTTCAGAATGTTGTAAAGAGCATCAATATTGATCTCCTTTAAGTTCTTGGTTTCCATAATCTTGTACCGATATTGTTTCCATTCTGGTTGCAGATTGTTTAGAAACTTGTAATTCAACTCACAATTATCTTTCTTATAACCACACTTCTTCAAATCATTAATCACTTGTAAGTAACGAAGATAAGTATCAAGCAATTGTTCTCCTTCAGTAGCTTTGAAAGTCTCATACTCATATAAAATTGCAGCTTTCCTATCTTGTTCACCATACTCAGAACCACGCATCTGCCTTTCAAGAGCATCCCATAAATCTTTAGCAGTATCGTTGCTATCAATAAGAAGACATAAATGTCATATGGAAGCCCTTGAATCAAAAAGAGAACTTCAAAACGAATCAATCTTTAGATTCTTTTCTCTTCAACAGTCCAAAATTGGGGATCCTTAATAGTAGGAGGTGCATTCGGTGCAGTTCCAGCAAGTGACACTTGAGCAATAACAGGCAATGGGTGATCACCATTCTGAATAGAATTAATCATTGCTTCACCATCCGTTTGCTCTCAAGATTAGTTTATAACCGTTTCACATAAGGAATAAATGGCCACTGGAAGTATTCACCCTGATATAACAACGTAATCCGCTATTGTCGAACCAACCGTAAATCACGTCTCGACTCATCTTGACTCGAACCAAAATCCCCGATAGTCAACAATAATCCCGACCAAGCTCTCATTAATCACCACAAACAACTAACTTCGCAAACAAAAAATTATTTTAATTCGCAAGAAAAAAAAATCCGTAGCCTAAAATATAAACACTAAAAAAAAATTAACACAAAATGTTAAAAAAAAAAATTTATTATTTATTTATTTATTTATCGGACCATTAACATTATTCGGTGTACAGAACCTTACGACTTGAGATGAGTTAACGGTTGATTAAAACCAATAAGACAAACTGTGCAAGAACCTCACATTAGACACTAACGTTTAATTAGAGGGCACTAAGACAAACGGTGAAAAATTGTTGCAACAGAATATGGTTAATGAGCAACTAAAGGATCTAACTTTGAACGTGTCATGAGTTTCAAGGGACCAAAGTTTTAAATTTCGAATTAAGTTTACATAATAATTACTTTTCCCACCAGTTAACTTTTTCTTCTTTGTTTATCAAAAAAGAAAAAAAAATATGCACGAATATGGTTTGATCTTTTTAAACCCGGTACGGTTAGAATATACCACGATGATCGAAACGACGACACGAACACGATGATATAAGTCTTAAGTCCCGTCGTTTAACGTATCTCGAAACCGTAAAACCGAAAATTTGTTTAAAAAAACGTGTAGAGTTTGATAAAGATTTTGGCTCGTTCGTTTGTAGAGATGTGTTCACTTGTTCGGTTCTTGAAGAGGTTATTCGTTCGGTTCCAACTAGTATGTCACTCGTTCGATCGTTGAAGAGTTGTACTCGTTCGGTCCAAACTCAAGAACACTTGTTCGGTCCTTGAGGCTTTGTCTTGTTCGGTTCTTGAACTAGGTTGTGCACTCGTTCGGTTGTTGATGATATGATCTCGTTCGGCTTTTGTGAGTTGAACTCGTTCGGTTCACACAAGAAGAAGCTAGTTCGGTTCCTTAAAGTGTTTACTAGATCGGTTCCTCTTGCTAGAAACGTGACTAGTTCGGCTATGAAAGACTTGAACTCGTTCGGTCTTGGCAAAAACACAAACACCTTGTTGGACCTTTCTTCGACTTCTAACTTCAGCCAAGAACCACAACAAAAAAAAAAGAAAAAAAATAAAAGTTTTAACCACTACAAACCACGAAAGAAGAAAAAAATAAAATAAAAGTTTTTGTCTTCTCTGTTTTTGTCTTCTCGTAGCAGCCAAGAAAGTAAAAAAAAACCTAAAAGTTTGACACAAGTTGAATTTTTTTTTATTTTTTATTAAGACCTCTTTTTGTTTTAAAAAAAATAAGCCGAATGTATTAAGCTTAAAAATAAATGTCCGAATAAGCTCAAAAAAAATACCACAAATAAGCAAAATCTCAATCTCACAAACACAATCAAACACTAAAATAAGCACTAATCCACAATCATTGGCTCTTGATACCACATATTAACCAATAGATCTTGATTGATGATTAGTGTGTGAAGATCAAGGTGTAATTAGTGTGTGTGTTTAGAGAGAGAATTACCTAACTTGCCTTTTGATTAAATGAAGTTGTTACATCTAACCATGGCATAAATTACTATTTATAGCCCTTGGTTAGCTTGTTGACTAAACTTTCCTTACTTAACATATTTAGTCCCTGCACTTTATAATAGTGCTTACAAGTAGAACATTTCTTTATTTCTAACATTCTCCCCCTAAATGATCTACTTGGAAACTATCCTTATTATCTTTTTGATGACGACTTCTTCCTTATTCTTGAATACTTGATTCTGAAGTAGTCTGTCATTTTCTTTTTCTTTGAAGCTCGAAAACGCTGAGAATTCTTTATGAAAGTTGAGGACGACCTTGTAGCAAATCTCTCCTGATATAATTTTCTCTCCCTATATGACAGGATAGATTTCTTTATCCTTGAAGGTATCAACTCTACTCTTGAACTCAAACTCAGCATTCTTAAAAGCTAACTTTGACCTTCTTTTGCAACTTGATTCTTTAATAGCTTGTATGAAATCTTTAACTTTGAACTTAATCTTGAATGTAGATTTCAATCACATAATGTTGCTGACGAAAGATCTTGAAACACGATGATATTGATTGAGCATTTCTTTGTAAAAGACTTGAACACTTGACTTTTCACATGAATCTTCATAATCTTTAAGCTCCCCCTCAATCACTTATCCATCTCTTGAATATTAAAGTAGTAAACTTTGATTGTCTGAAGACAATGTCGATATTCTTGGGAAGTAATTCCATGCAAATGTCATACCGGCTATCTCGATCGATCTTTGAAGTTAATGAAGCACTATAGCTTATTCAAAACACTTGATGAAGTAACCTTAATCTTGAATACAAATCTTATCTTCTTAATCAAACTACTTTTACTATAACGATTTCTTTGATTCAATTTCTTTGCTAGTATCTTGATTTGTCCTATATATTCTTGCTTATATCTTCTCCACTTTCATATACTTGAATTGACCTTAAGTTTCAAGTTTATATCTTCTCCCCCTCATGATGATTATGATCCATCGTGAGCATCATGACCATATAAGCTTCCAAATAATCTCTGGGTGAAGAATATCCTTTGAAGTCTATGAAATTGAAATCAAAATCTTTTCTTTTCTCTCTAAAAATCAAACACTCTCTTTTATAACCAAACATACTCCCCTAAAATAACCCATAAGCCCCCTCAAACCAACAAATATGATTGCTATCATTCTCATGAAGGTTAAAAGAAACTTTTGTCATTATAAGATTCGTTAAAGATGTCATGCTTGTGAAAGGTAGATATGTTGTTGTTGTATGTTGTGGAAGATGAAATGGAGAATTATCAGAGTAAGAACCATCTTCCACATTAACCATGAAGTTCATACATCACAAGATCATGCTTTAAAAATTCCCGATGAAATATTTGAAAAATATGATCAAATCAATATCTCGAAGATAAGGATACGGAAATATAATCATGAAATCCAAATAAGCATTGATCTCATGAACTTAGTGTTGTGTTACCCTGGGAAACACATAACTACTAGATCACATATATTACTAGTTAACACATATTTGAATCATTAACAATCATTTTCAAATAGTGACCTACGTTCATCATTGGCATGTTGTTAGCACTGGTAGGATTTCAATTCAATCATTGTGAATATTAATTTATAGTATCACTCCAGAATGTTCTGGCAATGTCACATAGACATGCAATGTCACAAAGACATATATCATTATACCTTTTGTATCATTGATGTTTAATACAAACGTACTTTTGTGTCCTAAAGATATTTCATTGAATATCAAATTGGCTCTAGACTCTTGTGCACTTTTATAAACAAGACCTGAGCAGTATGTCCTTTATTCAATTACCAACATTCGGATTGAGAAGTTGATAGATTATCGTATTAATTCTCCGAGAAAATTAAACAAATACTATTTGAGAAGTATTTAGTGGCTAGAGGGGTAGTGCATTAGCATCACTGGGTCCATGATGTCTAATTCCATACCAGAAATCAACGAATGAAATCCGATAGATTATGAGTTGACACCTGATTTCTATCCTAGAGTAGGGAAACCACCCTTCATCTTTCTTAAAACCTCTCAGCTTTTCACACCAACCAACCTTTTTATTTTCCTTATCATTTGATTCTTCTTCATCATATTCCTGACACTTTTGAAACTTTTATCACTCTCTTTCATTTTGTTTTCATTCAAAGCTTTATCACTTAAGACTTTTAGCATTCAACACATGTTGATTTACACCACCAAACCTACCATTCACCTTAGACCTAACATTCCTATATGGAAGGAAGACTCCGGGGTATGATTCAATTCCGGTTTCTGGAAGATCCTAGAGTAATTTTGGGAGAAACTAAATCACACCGAGCAACATAACAACATACGCCAAGATATTCCTTTAGAAAGAAGTTCGTGAAAACTGCATGTGAAAAACTGAAATCGTATCATGAGACATGGAGATTTTTGATAATATCAAGAAAATGTAGAACAATCACTCTAATCTATTTTTGTATGGCGTGGCATTTTCTTTTTCTTGGCATACTTTCTCTTTTTCTTTCCATGTGTTGATCTTTTGCTTTTTGAAGCACATGACATACCTTTTATTTATTCAAGTAAAACCACAATTTCTCATTTCTCTCTTTCTATTTTTCCTCTCAACAAAATCTCTCTTCATGTTTTTCAACATTCTTCACAAACATCATATGAAAAGAAAATTTTGATCTTTAAAAAATTTTCAATCAATATAAAGACACACCCCCTTAACATATGCCGAAAACAAATTTTTAACATGAAGCAAAAATGCAAAAATACAGTATATGTGAAGGTGAAAATGTAAAACAATTTTTCATACGGTTTCTTCTAAATACTTTTCAACAACCTATACGGACACTCCCCCACGAAAAATACCATAAAATCTTTCGGTTTTAAACCTTTATAAAGGATTCCAATTTGCACTTTGAGTCCTTTATTTCTTTAGACACTTTCACAAACCAAAATACATCAATTTGAAGACTTTTTAAAATTGATTTTATCTTGAAAATACCACATTTTAAAATTCGAATCGAGTGTAACTCATCAACCGAGATCCTTGACTTTTTTTAAAACAAAATTTATTTGATCTTTAAGTATCACATAAAGATTTTAAAAAAATATTTGTCAATGACTCAAGTCAAAGAATACTTCCTTCTCCTTTTTCACAGATAGGATTCACTGAAGCGTACACCTCCTTTTTCATTAAAGCACGGGTTTTCCGTATGAATTATACAAAGCCATCAAATTAAGCTTTGGATTCGTACTGAATTATACGAAAAGCCATTATATAAAAAAAAATAATAATTTTTTTTTTTTAAATTTGACTAAAGGAAAAACTTTTTTTTTAAATTTTATATAAAAGAAAATCTTTTTGTATTTTGTAGAAAATTTATATAAAGAGAAAAATCTTTTTTGACTTTCTAAAATAATTTATATAAAAGAAAATCTTTTTGTCTTTTCTAAAAGTTATTAACAAAAACATTTCGGGTAAAGAATTTATGTTTCACGACACATCATACCTAACTTCTCGACTAAAAACTTAAAAACGAGCTCAGGCAGAGATTACGTGAATAAATCCGCAAGTTGAAATTCATACCGACAAATAAAACTCTATGTTTCCTTTTTCAAAAAGATCCATATAAAATGCTACTCACATCAATGTGTGTTGTTCGAGTGGTGTTACCGGATTGCACGAGTGATTGTAATAGCACTCTTGAATCACAGTAAATCGTACTTTGTCGAAGAAAGCCATAGTCCATCAACTGAGTAACGCATACCACACAACTGAGCACAACAACCCAAAATAGCAACATATTCAGATACAGCTGTATAAATAGACACATAATTCTGCTCATCTTTTGGATGACCAAAAACACCAAATTGTCCACCTAAAAATTGACACACTACCAATGTACTTTTTCATCTAAGTGACATCCCTGCATGGTCTGCGTCTGATAAGCAGTTAGATCAAAGCAGAATCTTTCAGAATACTAAAGGCCAAAATTAATCGTCCCTTTATATATCCGAAAGATTCCCTTTTGACGCTGACACATGATGTACATTTGGTTTAGCCTGATATCTAGCCACATACATGTTACAAACATTATATCTGGCCGACTTAAAGTAAGGTACTCAACTATCCAACCATACTACGATAATCTGTATCAATCAACTGGTTTTCCAACAAATCAATTTGAGTTTAGCTTGTTCAACCATTGGAGTGGGACCCATATCATCTTTTCCATTCCAATCATTACAAAATATCAAAAATGTACATGGATGATATATGAAAATCTTGTTATGAATTTTATTTACTTGGAGCCCAGAAAAATTTCAATTCCCCATCATACTCATTTCAAAATGTTTTAACCATTAATTCCTTGAAAATTCGTCTCAATATTTTGATTCGTTTGAGCCGAAATATTATGTCATTCAACAGTACATTTGAATTAGCATATATGTTTTAACCCTTCTTTTTTTTTTTTTTTTTTTTTTTTATTATAAAAAAGAGTAGTAAATCATTGAACCTTTTTGAAACCGCCTATCAACCAAGAATTTTGAGTAAAATGTCATACCATATCCCGAGGAGCTTGTTTCAAACCCATACAGACCTTTGTCCGAGACATACACAGGTCGGTTAGTGATTGCTGCCGAAACCTGGAGGTTGACCAACATATACTTCCTCTTTAAGAATTCCATTAAGAAACGCCATCTTTACATCCATTTGAAAGACCGTGAAATGCTTATGAGCATCATATGCAAGAAATAAGTGTATAGCCTTAATTCGAGCAACTGGAGCAAACGTCTCATCATAATCAATGCCTTCTTGTTAACAGTATCCTACAGTGACAACCCTTGCTTTATTTCGAATAACCAAATCTACTTTTTGTACTAGTGCTTGAATAAAAGTTAAAATTATGAACCCCTTATCGTCCCAAAGTTTTACCATAAGTCTCCCACTAGATGACACAAAACATTTCTTACATACAATCCAGCTGTGAGATTATTCTGTTTCAGTTCTCCAATTCAGTTATACTGCATTGCTTATCCTGCAAATGTTAGTCCAAAACGAAGAAAAACACATTCCAAGCTATTTTATGCTTGACAGTATTAAATTATGACTAACAGTCTTAATTATACACTAGCAGTATTAACTGACACACTAACAGTACTAATCCGTTACAAAACTTTTACAAAGACATAAAGAGATTTGGACATTAAGGATTAAGCATTCCAATACTTGAGACCAAGTACTGAAACCTTCCAGCATCAAAACCTTTTGTAAGAAGATCTGCAACATTATGTTCAGTATCAATTTTAACCATTTGAATTAACCTTTTAGCATTGCAATCTCTTATAAAATGATGTCTAATCTCTATATGTTTTGTTTTAGAATGTTGAACAGGATTTTCAATAATGCAGATAGTACTGTTATTATCAATGTGAATCATAGTATTCATGAATACAAAATATTTAAAAATAAGAAGATTACAAAACATATTATTTTTTTTACCTTAAATTAATAGAAATTAATCCAAATAGGAATATCATTAAACAACAAATATTTATAATATTTTTAACGTTTTAGAATAACTATATATGAAAATTATACCCATAATATAGCATTGGTTTTTATCCAAGTACTTACTATAGCAACAAGCAGCACTACATATTCACTTCAGTTGTAGAAGTGGCAACCACAGTTTGCTTCTTGAACTGCCAAGATATCAACCTGTTTCCCAAAAACTAACAACCTCCTTCTTTCTGTGTAGATGTACCTGCATTAAAGTCTCCTTGTGTACCTGCAGATTTATTAGTGATTGTACCTGCAGCTACTTGTACATAATTAATAGATTGGGTTAAAGACTCAAAGTCAAATAGCCATATTGACCATTCCCATCTAATCATAGGCTTATTCTACTAAAAACCCAATTTGCAAATTTTTCTTCTACTTTCCGTGCTAGTATTGTATAACCCAGTCAAATGCTTTATACTACTCAATGGATATCCAAACAAAAAAACCTTCATGACACTTTTCCATCATACTTGCCCTTAAATTGTCCTAGAAGTATTAAGAATAGTAACATTACATCTAAATGGTTCTCATAATAGGTTAGAGCTGGTTAAGACCTCTAAAAAAGTTCATAAGGTGTCTTGTTATGAGCTTGACTACTAACCCTATTTTGTACATAGCAAGCAGTAACTACTGATTCAGCCCTAAAAATGGTAGTTACTTAGATCAGCTAACATAGTTCTAGCAGCCTCAATTAGTGACCTATTCCTCCTTTCAGCTACACCATTTTGCTGAGGAGTCCTAGCTACACTATATTCTCTCCTAATACCTTGATGCTCTACACTCCCTAGCAAAGTGTCCCACCTTGTGATAGTTGAAACACTCTACCTTGGATTTATCATACCCAGCAGTATCATTAGCATTAATGAAAATTTTCTTTCCTGTCCTCTGAAAGTACCTCTTTGCCCTCATACTTAGCAGAGAGAGCTGCCACTTCAAATCTATTGCTTCCAAATCATCTTCATAAATTTGCTCTAAGTCCTGCTGTATGATATTAGAACCATTTGGATTCTCAACCATGAAAGCAATACAACAACAATTACACTGAAGCAGCAGTTTTAACTTGAGGACTAGCAGATGTAAACATTAGGGCTAAACAGTTCTAACTCATATGCAGGTTTAAAGCAGTATCATTAGTAATACTAGGCTTGAGCAGTCATAAAGGACAAGATTTGAGCACCACTAAAACACTACTTAAGACCAACAATTTATCTTTACACTTTTGTTCAACAATTTTGAAGTTGTGTACAAATCATCAATGCTCATTGTCAATTTCAGCCTTATCACGCCAACTACAACATTATATTCACTCAGGGGCAACTGCTCAAATATTTTGAATTTAAGTCTCTTGAGAGATGACCACGATGACCACACCCAAAATTGCAAGCCTACTAACAATCTTATGGAGCCTGTTAAAGATAGAGTCAAGAGACTCTGTGCTTGATGCACTAAAATTTTCATATTGTTGCTTCAAAAGTGTCTTCTGTGTTTTCTTAGTGGCTTCATTACCTCCAAATCGTGTTTCGATAGCAGCAAACATTGTTTTAGCATCATTGTACTGACTGAAAGTAAGTTGATGTTCATTGGGAAGAGCCATGAGTAGCAAGCTTCTAGCCTTCACATCATTCTTCTTGTTGGTCTTTTCTTCAGCAGTTACAGGTACTGACATCTTTGTAACTGAAGTACCATTCTCTTGTGCTGTTTGTGGTACAGATACCCATGAGTTACCATTCTCTATGACCTCCCATAGAGCATAGTCTTGTACCTGGAAGTACTGCTTGATTCTTATCACCCACATCTCATACTCACCTAGTTTGAGTATGGGTAGCTTAGCAGTAGTATTACTATGTGCAGATTCAAATTCCATGACTTCTAGATCAAAGTTTCTCAAAGCAAAAGCTCTGATACCACTTGTTGATCCCAATCCTTGATCGATTCCTTAGCTTGTCTAAGGTTAAATTACCTTGGATAAATCCAAAATAACTTGTTGTAGAAACTTTGTATGTATACTAAAGTGTATGCGGAATCTACACCTTAATATCTAGAAGTATTATGAATAAAACAGTAATTGTGAATGAACAAAGATATAACCAAACGCTCCAATATTATTAGATCAATAATACGAGTACTCTTCACTAGTACTAGGGTTTACAACCTTGAAGCTTTTTAATCGACTTCACAACTATGAAAACTTGTATATCAACTAATGCCCCTAGAGCCTCCTTTTATAGACCAAGGAGTCCTACAAGGCTTACAATACTTTCCTAAGATATCATGATCTTTTCTAAAAGAAAACGTAATCTCTAAACAAATACATTATACATATCTTTTACAAAAATAACTCAATACTTATCTTCATAAGTATTCTTGTTCTCCAAACAATCTTTATCTCTTTACTCGTCTTTATTCTTCTGACAGTAGTAATTCTTCTAGCAGTTGTAATCCAGCACCATAAACTTTTGTACAAGTAGTACTGATAAACATAAGCAGTAGTAACATTAGTACTAGCAGTACTAATATATACTAACAGTAGTAACTGTGTACTAGCAGTCTTAACGTTACTACTAGCAGCACTAACTACTTAGCATAATTTTCATTAGTATCATCAACAGTACTAAGTTATGCTTGACAGCACTAATATATACCTGAGCAGTAGTAACTCTAAGAATCATCTTGAAGTCTTTAAGTCCCAACACTAACCTTTGGACCAACCGGAACACCTCTAGTGGCTTGTCTAGTATTATTCAAGTTCTTCACCACATCTGAGATGATTTTCTTAGGACACACATCCAGAATGTGTCCAAAAACCTTGTAACTCAAACACCTAAGAGGTTTCCACTCATACTCAACACTAATACTGCACATAGTGAAACCTTCACCAATAAGTTTTGGCATAGCCATCACGATAGTATCTTTCAACTCATCGTCAGCTCGTAGTTTAATCATTGCTCTATCATAGCTTGACCTACCCCATGATTGTATGTACAAGTCAGGTGTATAAGATTCAAGCATCAAGGGAGTACCTAGTTTAGTAGCAATGATACTTAAAGCATCCTCACTAAATGGCGTCATATGGAACACCATGAAATTTAATCCAAATCGGAACATTACCAACATCTTCTTTTTGTAAGATCACATCCGGATTCCACTTTTTTAAAATAAATGGATTATTGTGAATAAACCAAGGACCATTCTCCAGCATTGCATTCAATCCATATTTAAAGCTAAAATGGAAGAAAAATAACCCGTTAGACGAATTCAGCATCGAATTAACCATACCATATTTACTCAAAGTGTTTCTGACATAGTTAAAAATAACAGGGTAAGCCACCCGTTTTCCCAAAAGGAAACCATAAGATGTATTAGCAAATTGTTCACTAATAGCTCGAATAGATTCCAATGCTATAGCCACATGAGCCCCCTTTCCCATCGGTGCAATTAAAATGCAGAAATTCACACTTCTCCTACTTGGTTCACCAGTAACTAATTTAGCATACGATGTAGGCCCCGACCGGATTGGAGTAGAACTATCAGTAGTAGGTGACTCATGAACAGTAATCGGAACAGACCTTATGTTTGGAGAAGTAGTAGTAATCGGTGTCACACCTTGTCCCATGTTCACACCAGCTTGTTTCCCACTTGCCCCGACCGAATAACTACCATTAGGTGTGTTCGAACCAGATTCTACATTCACATTAATGGTAGATGGGCTGCCAATTCCCTCATTAACGCAATCAATATTCGTAACAGGATCAACAAAGCCTGAATTCTGCTTCTCTTTTACACTCGAACCACTCCCTCTCCCTTTAGCACACAAAAATCCCTTCTCCATTACCAACACGAACTAGAATTAATCAAATAACTAGAAAAAACAAGAAGAACAACAACGGCCAATTTCAATAACGAGGAAACCCTAGCTAAACCTAGGGCTTGAATATATACCACACGATAACTAACCGACCTACATGATTGTAAACTGACAAGAATAATTATTGCAATCAAGGCGCGTTATAAACCCTAGAAAAACATTCAACGATTACCTAATAAGAAAAATGAAACCCTAAACTCAAAAAGAAAACAAATACCTATTAAGGAGAAAGTTGAAGCAAATTAATTAGTAATTAATACGCAATAACCCAATCATTAAAAGGATTTGAGATAAGTTTGAAGAAGGGAATCGATCGAAGTTAAGGTTTTAAGGTAATTCACATAATTGCCAGAGAGAGTTAGGATTGTGTTATAGGTACCGAGTGCTTGGTTTCAACGGCTTCCTAGTTATGCTCTACGAGTTGGCTTCCTTTCTAGTAGATTTTATTCTTCTTTGTATATTTATTGCTATGGTACCGAGGTTGCATACTTATTGATCTATGTTAATGATATTGTACTGACCACAACTTCTATACCTTTAATTTAGCGTATTATTTCATCTATGCATTAGGAGTTTGAGATGACGGATTTGGAGGCCTTTAATTATTTTATAGGGATTGCTGATACTCGTGATTCTACAAGTATGTTCTTCTCTTAGAGGAAATATGCTATGGAGCTTTTGGAGTGTGCACACGTGGTTTCTTGTAATCCTTCCCAGACCTATGTTGATACAATATCCAAGCTTGGTCCTGACGGGGAACTTGTTTCGAATCTTAAATTATACCGGAGCCTCGCATGTGGTTTATATTATCTCACGTTTACTCGTCCTGATATCTCGTATGCGGTTTAGTACATTTGTCTCTATATGCATGACCCTCGGGAGCCTCATTTGGTGACTCTCAAGCGCATTCGCGGTACGTTACACCTTGGCCTGCAGTTGTTTGCTTCTTCTACTAGTTCTCTCATTTTATATTCTGATGCTCATTTGGCGGGTTGCCTGTCTACTCGATGATCTACTTCTGGTTATTGTTTGTTTCTTGGTGATAATCTACTTACTTGGTCTTCAAAGCGTCAGCACACCATATCTAGATCTAGTGCAGAGACTGAGTATCGGGGTGTTGCCAATATTGTAGCTGAGACTGCTTAGATTTCGAATCTACTTCGAGAACTTCATTCCCTTTAATTGTCTGTCACTCTTGTCTATTGTGATAAAGTCACTGCTATTTATTTGTCAACAAACCCTGTGCAACATCAACGAAGGAAACATATAGAGATTGATAGTCATTTTGTTTGTGACATGGTTACTAAGGGGCGGGCTCGTGTTTTTCATGTGTCATCGCGCTGTCAGTATGCTAATATTTTTATTAAGGGGTTGCCTTCGGCTTTGTTTGAGGAGTCACCATACTATTTCCGAGTGTTGTATACCATATCGCTATTTCATTGCAGGGAATGTAGTCCGCTAGAAATGTGTATATGAGTTCCCCCCACCTTATGTATTTTATTTTATATCGCACTACAACATTTACCACTATCCCCGGCGACATTTCCACGCCTTCCCGGGCGACATGTCGCATGGGGATAACTCATACGCGGGCAACAGTCACCCGGGATCATTTGAAGGGGAAAGCACGCCAGGGAATCAATCGCGCGACTTGGTGGGAACCCACAACGATTATGAGCCAAACTAATATGGGTCCTGATGACGGTGGGATACATATTCCCGGGGCGACATGTCGCCCTGTAAAGCTGGTTGTAATAAAATAATGATTATATTGATGAATCTATTAAATTAAAATAGCGTTTCCCGGCGACATGGCCGCTCGGACAAAAAAAGAAACTAAAAATAATTTCATCACTATCCCGGGCGACATGTCGCCCGGGAAAAGAAAAAATAAAATAATTTTTACTTATCCCGGGCGACATGTCGCCCGGGAAAAAGGAAACTAAAAATTATTTCGTCAGTATCCCGGGCGACATGTTGCCCGGGAAAAGAAAAAATAAAATAATTTCACAACTTATCCAGTGCGACAAAAAAAAGGGGGGTTTTATTACGCGACGTCGTGATTCATAATTAAATTTATTTAGTTTCAACCTTCCCAGGGCGACATAGATCGCCCGGGATAAGTCCTCAAAAAAAAATTTTGCAGCCTGCACAGCAGCTATTTTCCAGATTTTTTTCCGGAATTTTTCCGGAAAAAAATCTACCAAACATCAAACCTGTATAAACCAATATAGACTCTATCCAAATACATCACAACTTGTACCAAAACACAATACAATATAACGGATCAACGCATTTGATCTAATAAAGCTAAATCGTCCAAAATCCTAATAAACACAATATAGTCTACAAAACGGGGCTTACTATTCACAAACCTTGAATTATCCGCAAGTTACAAATCAATATTCAACTAGATAGGGAGACAAATGTTTACATAAAGGTCGCCAAGATCAACGTAAAGAAACAAAATAGCATACTAACCAATATATAACATCTCTAACTATCGCCATCCTCCTCGTCCTCCTCGTCCTCGCCGCCGTCCTCATCGTCGGCTATCTCATCATCCCCGCACCCGCCACTCCCGCTACCGAACTCAGGTGTTGACTCATACTGTCTCAGCATCTGTGAAAACTTGTCGTCACTTCTAAAAAGCTTCATCATCAAGTTCACCTGTTTGGTTAGGTACTTGTTCTTTTTTTTCAGCTTTTGGACATCGCCGGAGTTGTGCGTGCATTGAGGCGGGGGCGGAGGGGGCGGAATGAGAACATCTCTGGCCCGTCCCGGTAGTACCCTACCAACACCGGGAAGGTGCCCCCGCTGCTTGCCCTTTCGAGCCATGGCATTGATCTCTTCATCAGTGTAGGGCACACCCGACTCGGTGTTGGAGCCTAGAGCCCGCAGCCTCACCATCTCCTCCTATGTAGTGACAAAAACACAAGATAGTTTATTTATTAGTCGGGTTGCTACATTATTTCTCGACAAATCATTAAAGTGCGTGTTTTGAAACAAAACTTACGTATATAGCTCGGTCCTCATCCCGTATGAAGACCCCGTTAACGGTGTGCGTCACGAAGAAGGTGTCGATAAGCTATGGGTACTCTCGAGTCTCTGAGCTCGCCATCTGTACATACACACATATATAAGATGAAACAAATTAAAAACAACAAATCACAACACACTAAAGCATATAATCAGATATATATGTATATATGTATGTAAAATAATTATAATGTTTATTACCATCTCATCTCGAAGGCGAGCAAGTGATCGGGATCCCTGCCGGCAAACGACCGTGCTCTTTGCTCGGTTTTGGCGATTTTGAGCGGCTCGGGCTTGGTTCCTGGGATCATTCCAAAATGCAATCTGGGCATCTCAATCTGTCGGGGTAATGCTCTCGGGACGTCCCTGTCTGATCGTCTCCACATCATAAGTCCCGGTCTTGGGGTTTATAACCCAATGCGCTGCCTTAAGAGAAGCCTTGTTGGTATTGTACAACTTTTGGAGATGCTGCTGGATACCCGCATTAATATCTGCCCAGCGCTGGGATTGCATATGAGGTGTCAAGTCAAACTGGGTCTGCAATCATATACAACAAAACAAAGACAGAGTTAGAGATATAATTTATAAGCCAACCATCAAAAACTATAAAGGATTATATGAGGTCAAAATATATGGTATTATTTATCAAATGCAAATTTAAACATTTTCACAAACACGCTTAGATGGTGATGTAGCTATATAGAACTATATATGTTATTGGTACTTAGTACTTATACGACCCATATTTAATTAGGTTGCTTCCGTCCTTATCGCGACACATTTTCTGTTATACCTCGATCATTCATTCAAGGTGAGTTCATAGTCTCGCATTTTAATCTTTTCAATGTTTTATAAACCCGCGAGGGGAATACATGCTCTTTTACAAACTCGTATATTTTACTACAGTACAATTACCTGACTATTTTTACCAAAGCTTGATTTGTCTACTACCTGATTTGAGATCATTGAATACCTATACTTTGAAAACCTTGAATTTTGAACAACATGATTGTTTTTCTTCGGACACAAGTGTTTTAAACTGTATGCTATTCAGATTATTGCCTGATTATTATTGCCTAAGTTACCACAGTGCCAATTAAGTCCCTAATATCATGAACCGTCAATTGCTATTATAGTGAGCGCTAGTGTTGTGGATAGATCTATCGGGACTAACAATCCCCACCGGAAATTTATGGTCACAAGTTGATCATGGTGCATTTAACATTTAGAGGAACTGTAGGCTGTTTTGGCAGACACCCTACCTATTTGGGGCAGACATACAGTTAAGGCTTCGGGGTCATGAGCTTAGTGCAATAATATATACTTAGACTTGGTGAATTTGTTTCCCTTGTCTACTTTACTTGTTTTGGACTTCGGAATACGTACTTAGTCCGCCATTACTTAAATCTTGTGGTCCACTAAACTGTCTAATTATATCAGTATTTCTTGACTTATTGAATCACTACCTGGATTTCTGAACCGATACTTTGAAATGTTATAACGCTACTTTTTCTACTGAAATAGTACTTAAATTATTTCAACACTGCTTGTACTTAAACCTATGAATTCACCAACATTATTGTTGACGTTTTAGCATGTATTTTCTCAGGTTACTATTTTGCTAGTGGAGCATTGGGAGCATTTGAGCCGCGCGGATATATTTTTGAAGGCTTAATAACTTGAGTACCATTCGATAAACGTTTTAAACAAAATGTTTCTATTATGTTATAAATGGGATCCTTTGTAAACTCTGATTTTAATATATAGAATGTGAAATCTATTTAAACGTCTCTTTTGATGTCATTTTCTGTGACTTGTACTTTGTGCCTCGAAGTCGCACCCCAATGTTACTATTCCGATGCCGTCCGATTTTGGGGGTGTGACATTGGCAGTGATGACCGATGACCATAAGAAATCGCTGGAATCAGTCAGCCTCCAATCCCCAATATGGTCGTGCAGTAGGCAGTCACGACTGCTCAGAAATACAGATAAGGAAAAACATAAAATATAACAAAGTTCGGGTGCTTATAAAGGCACTATGAGCAATGATATGCACCAATGCAAAGCGTTATCTTAACATGTACCCTTCATAGATATTAGCAAAAAACAAAACCCATAAAGTGCCATCTAAGAGAAACGCATATTTCAGCTAGGCCAAAAGCACAGAGGAAAAACACACAAGCTTTGATTCACCATTTGACAACTTTTGTTTATGTACACGCTACCAAAGCATCCAAATTCTTGAAACAACATATGTCCCCCCCCAACTAATCATCTTCTGAGATAATAAAGTAATACAAATAACGACCATTTTGATATATCTAAACTTAGTAAGCATGGCTAACTTCTAGCAGAATAAAACGACATCAGAGGTAGGTTGAAACAGCCAAGAAATTACAATCATTCAAGCATTTTTCTTGCCTTTCAAGGGTCCTTTTGGGATTTTACTCAGAAC
The DNA here is from genome assembly GCA_026074375.1 of Tanacetum coccineum. Lineage (NCBI taxonomy): Eukaryota > Viridiplantae > Streptophyta > Magnoliopsida > Asterales > Asteraceae > Tanacetum > Tanacetum coccineum. Next base: position 5,554 of record BQNB010049540.1, on the reverse strand, counting down.
CTTGGCATCAAAGATTGCATATTGTTTCTTGAACTCAATCATTGCTTTCTCTGCACATGCATCAACTTGGTCCTCGTACTTCTCATACAGAACAGGGACTGTGTGTAGAGCCACAAAAGCTGTTTCCATATAAAAAATGAAAAATATTAGTAACAAAGAATGTAACTGGACAAGGTAACTGATGAACGCGAGTGTCATAATATAAACGCATCAATAATTACCAGATGGTAAAAACCTATAATATAAGATGGTAGAGAACAAATGGTCTACTTATATAGAACAATGTCAAGAAATTACACCAGCTACCAACAATAGAGAGAACCCACAATGCAGCAACGACCTGCCAATAATATCCAACTTACGTCAAAAACAGTACCCCAATTTTGTACATACAACATTTTAAATACACTTACGGCGAGGAACTTCTTCAGATCTCTTCCAGATGCAACATCACGTAACATGTCAATCCTTACTGCACCAACAACCTGACGAAGTGTGTCCTCCAGAATCTTAACTTTTGGAATGGTTGGAGGAGACATGTGGCAAGACCAGTTAACCTGACAACTTATTATGGAAAACCAAGACAAACTCAACTTTAAACACCTTACTTGTTTATGAACAAGATTTTGATACCCACGCTTCGCTGCGGCGCGTTTTTTATAAAGTGGTACTCAGTATTAACCGCTAAACTCTAAGCCTTTATAAAATATAAAGTGCAAATCTCACAATGCTAAAACAAAGATGTCAACAGTAACATGGCTTGATTTCCTAACAACCGAAAAATCAAGCGTAAAAATCGGCTTCTTCCAAAGCCACCTGAAAATCTGCAGTGCTTGTCCAGGAGGGCACCTACAAATGCATAGAAGAGATAATTACTATTTTTTTTATTCAAAAATAACTTAATAGCAATATACTTATGAGTTAAACATGATAGAGAAGAGAAGGCTGCTAGAGCTTATGATTTAGCAGCGCTTAAGTACTGGAGATCTTCAACTCATATTACTTTTCAAGTAGGCTATAATATACTGAATTTGCATTACAACATCTATCAATGCGATATCGACCCTCTTTTAATTAGAATCAATGCACGCTAATTTTACTTCAAAATCGATTGACATGTTTAATCCATTTCATTATTGCCTATCTTTGTGGAAATCTGGCTCATTAATAATTAACTACTACCAAGATCGACCCACTTTTACAAAAGAAAATCGACTCGGTGTCGTTAAGAAATAATCTCCCATCCTTGATATCATATTTTCCTTACAAACCGATTCTAACATCTTAAAGTACAATGCAATAAGACAGTTTGAGATATAACAACCAATGAACCAAAGGATAGCAGAACTTACATGACTGCGCAATATGATATGCGCAAATAAGATTACCAAGCCCGTACATTCTGCCACCGAAACTATTTAGTTTTATGTATCGATACCTTTAAAGAATCAAGTATTAAAGTTTTAGCCTGTTATGGGTGTTTGGATTGTTATTACTTCAATAGGCTCTATAAATTTCTAACATGTTATGGGTCTTTGGATTGCTTATTACTAATTTGCTTATGTATCAGTACGACCAAGCCTATGAAATAAGCTTACATATACCACGTAAGCCCAGAATAAGCAAAAAAAACACCCCTCATAAATAATTAAAAATAGAAAGCTAAACACTTACAATTACTTATCTTATTATTTTGTTTCCTGGCCGCATAATTAAACCACTTATCTTATTATTTTGGCATGAAAGATCACAAACTTGGTGGATATAACGCACACTCCTAGAATCAGGAAAAATGCCACCAAGTGAGAAGTGGAAACAAAAGCAAACCCTTTTGTTGGTCTAACAGATGAATTCCTTTTGTCGATCTTAAAAGTGTACTTCAGATGTGATAACAAATTATGTCCCAGCTGCGTCCTAACTGATGTTGAAGTCAATTATGATGGATCGGTTAGGGTTCACCAGGAGAGATTATATGCTAAGTCATGGTTCCTGGTTGATTATGCCAAGCGATTGGCCCACGGTTCGCTCTTTGTAAGATGTGAACTTGAGCCAATCCTGAGACATCAGAGATAGATGAGCCATAACAGGGTTTACCAACCTTATAAATTTAGGCAAAGATATACCAGTAATGATTTCTGTAGTTTGATCCTAGTCATACGACAAAGAACTATACCAGTTATCTCCATAACCAAGCACATTTTTAAGCTTAAGTGAACCATCAAGAGACCAAGATCTAGCCTACAAAAGAGTTGAAAAAAAACATATGAAGAGTGAAATGCCACTGTCTTTTTAGAAGATAAAAGGAGGACAATATCATATTACAAAATATCTATGTAACAAATACTAATAGTCCTAATAGCAAATAAGCAATAACTGTGAGAAAACTAATTAATTCTTCCCTTCACGAGAAAAAGTAGGGATGCAGCCGTTTTATCTAAGTAGTGAATGTAATCGGTTAACGTGCGATACCATGTTCAATTAAATGATTCCCTAATGAATTTTTGAGCATACATAAGCAGAACTTTCTCTTAATTTTATCACAACTTGGCAAAGTGTAGCAAAAAATTAACATGAATCAACAAACTTATCTATATTGTGTATCGCCTGCTATTAATATAGTAGCTTATTATTTACAATGCTAGAAGTAACTGTAACCACTACATATATCTTCTTGTTCCTCCACAAGAATACATCAGCAACTGTATCATTAGGTAACACAAACTTTAGAAACAAGAGATTGTTGTTGAACTGTCGATAGAAAGTCAGGTGAACAAGACCCCCAAATGTAACAGAGACTTTCACAAATCACAACCATATTGCACATCCCCTCATAGTTTAATAGGAAACATATCAATCAAGTTAAGTGTCACTTCTTAAAAGAAGTTGCATCCCAGTTGCTTAGAGATGAGGATACGCTAGACATCATGCAAGTATCGCAACTCTATAGCATATGTACCCATCTAATAGTAATAACTACCATCACATAGCAAACAACACATTTACGGATTTATCTCTTATAGTACATCAGATAAATATCACACAAAAATGACGGAAAACCCAACAACTTGATGTTTTGTATGTTGCACATTAATCCCCATAGTAATGCAAAAATTACTTAATCAATTATTATTACTTGTTTGTCTGAACTTTAATCTACCAACTAATTTACAGTATATGTACTCATCTGGTAAATAACAACACTCACTTAACCTCAACAAATCAACAGTACATTAGAACAGGCACAAAATATCAACCGACGAAAACTAAGATCTAAAATTGTTTTTGTTGATACCGGTCTAAAGCACCCAAATTCACAATCCAAAAAGTATTATCTCGCACAGGGAATAATCGATATAGCTAAATAACTTCTAAAAGCAGCAAACCTCTAACGACTGATCAAAACTTACTAATTATATAAATCTTTCATAATATCAACTCGCACCACAAATAAAGCCATCATTTAATACAAAATCACAAAATCTAAAGATTAAAACTTCTCATAAATGCCCAATAAAACTTAGTGTTTTCGTTTAACGGTTAAAAATAGCGGGCTTATGGCTTATGTGGTTTTCATAAGCTCATTTTTTATAGATTATTATGAAACTTTTCGGCTTAGATAAGCTTATCATGTCACAATAAGGTTATATAAGCCAAAAAGTTTCACAAAAAGCGAGGTTAGAAAAGATAAGCCGAAAACCACATAAGCCATAAAACTACTATATAAGCTTAAACAAACACCCCGGGGTTTTTTTTCGGCCTATATAACCGGCTTATAGCTTATTTGGTTTTGGGCTTATGTTTCATAAGCTCACTCTGTGTGGTTTTTTTGTAACATTTCAGCTTATAAACGCTTATTATGACATGATAAGAAAAGTTTCAAAATAAGCCACAAAAAGTGAGCTTGCGAAACATAAGTCCAAAACCAGATAAGTCGTAAATAAAATCTTGTATTAAGAAAATTTAGCATAATTATTAACTACACATATCAAAAACTTGAAAATTCAAGATTAACCACCACCAAAAACATTCTATTACGCAATCTGACACATAAAATTCGATTAATATAAAACTAACCATAATAAACTATCAAGTCTTAGCTACACATATCATAAACTTGACTTTTTGACAAGTAGTACATCATAATAAACAATACTCTAACTTCATATTATATAAAAATAAACAATTACAGTAAATAAATAAAAATAAATGTGTAGTTCGTACGTTTTACCACACCAGAAAACTTGATGAACCGGTCTCTCTCTCCCAAACAACCGCTTACTCTTGGATGACGTCACCTTATCATCATCATCCTTGTTTTTCACATCATCATACTTGACTTTCTTCTCAGTATCAGAATCCGATGATGAAGAATCATGATTGTGAATCTTCTCGGTTATCTTATCTTCACCGTGCTCAGCCATAATTTGAAACCCTAATAAGTGATGAATTTACACAGAGTACTAGTATCTATGGGTTTTTTTGAGTCAAATAGACTTTGTGTGCGCAAGTGTTTAAATAGGTGCCCGGTTATAAAAATCGTATCTTTGAATACAGGAAAATTAAGTGATATAAATTAAAAATATTTGGGGGGGGGGGGGGGGGGGGGGGGGGGGGGGGGATAAATTTTCCGATCAAAATTGAATTATGAACTGTTAATGAAGACAATAATGATCTGTTTTTGAAGATAAAGAACAAAAAAAATTAATATGGAGGTAGATGATAATGGTGAAAAGAGCCGGAGAGAGCGGAGAGAGCGGGAGAAGACGAAGGGTATTTCTCGTGTGTATTATACACACACTAAATATTACGAGTAATGAAATACAATAAAATTGAAAAACATAAATATTATTAAAAACTACACCCACTAAGTAGTTGCCCAAAAAAATATTATTTGGTTGCCCTAATGTATAAGTTGCCACAGTACTATTTTAACATAAAATAATGGAATAAAATTACTAAAAAATCAGTTGATCAAAGTACAGTTGTCCCAAATTGTAAAAGTTGCCCTATACAAAACATGTATAAATACCTTACACATCTCTTACACACCTAGACACATGTCAATTTCTTATTAAGTTGCTCAGTTGCCAAGTTTTGTTGGGTTAGTTTAAGAAAAGAACATTGAAAAGGTGAAAGAGGCATTTCACTTTTGATTTTAGAGCATTTTAAGAATTAGCCCTAATGAAATTAGAAAAACTAGCATTCATGATAGTGTTTATACACACGTCATGAACAGTAAACTGTTTTTAAACATTATATATTCGTTATGAACACTGAATAACTAATGTAGTAATCGTTATGAACAGTAGCACATCAATTTTTAATCACTTCACATAATTAGTCACCTCATCCCATATCCTTCTTTTGCCATCTGGATTCCACATCTCCTCCCATCGTTCCATTATCTATCATTCTAGAAAAATCACATCTCTCTCCCACTCCTAAAAGCATCCGGCTTCTCTCTCTGAAAGTGCAGCGCCGGTTTTAGATCTCTGGCGATGATTAAGCAACCACCATCATAATCTTGGTCACCAGGACATACCATTGTTGGGTT